>KN167253.1:19262-36219 GCA_000757745.1 Steinernema scapterisci
CGAGGTTTTATCCTTCAGATCGATATGTCCCCAAGCTCTCCTTAGATATACCTTGACCCCTTAATTCCTATCCGGTTCTCCCATCTCAAAAGTTGAAATCTCTCCAGCTCCGCTTAAACCGGATTCCCGACCTTCGCTCACTACCAATCACCCTTTATCTCTCCCAAGAGCCGTTCCGGTTCCCGTCAATCCTCGATTCATCAACTCAGCTCACTTTTCAACATACCTGTCACAAAATCCGTGATCTCCGCGTAGGGCGGGTAGTGATAATGCCGATGCAGGGCTTCCGGATTCATATTCCCATGCTTGTGAGGCATAGGCTTGTGCTCGTGCCAGAAGTTCCAAGGCCGATTCTCGTACTCGTTCCTCTCGTGGTAGTAGTTAGGCAGCTCAATAGGTTCATTGGTATAAGGCTGATCCTCGGCAGCGCTGAGAACCGCCAGGAAGCCGACGGAGACGGCCAAGGCCACCCACATGTCGCGCGGTGTTCCTAAAAGTTGAAAAGGTAAAGAGTGAAAGTGAAAGCGAACACCCGGGGGAAGAGCTACGAGCTGCCGCGCGCACCCGCGGCTCGCAGGAAGAGAGTGCAGGCGTGCATGTGTGTGTAAGACAATAGCGAGAGAATGACGGGAGCGAAACCTTTGTCATCGCCCGGTAAAAGTGAAAATTGGGGTCACTTTCGTCCATCCACGATCCACGACGTTCTCGACGATTGATTGATGAAGATCGCTGCGCGATGTTGCGGAAATAGCCGCCCGCCGACGGGGGAGGAGGAGGGAAAGCGTGCAAAATTCTGTTTTCGACACTTTTGGGAAATACGGAAGTTCTTAAAAATATAAAAATTGGTGTTGGGGTACTGTAGTCCTTACCGGAGGACGTGAAGTTCCGTATCCCGGTAGCTGAGGAGGTCATGCTGAAGTCGGAGAAGTCCTGGTCCCAGGAGGTGCTGTTCCTGGCGCTTATCCCCAGCCTGGAGCTCCTGGATTCGCTGGTTACATCCCGGCTCTGACGCCTGGACTTCAACCTTGTTGCCAGCCTGCACCTTTCCTATGCTGCCCTGCGATTCCTAACTGTTGCCTCCCACCGCTACGTGAGTTTGAGCCAATCTTAGGATACCTAGGCTCCCAAAATTCGAGGTTCTAAGACTCGTGCTTTCAGCCACGATCCCATGCTGTCCGCAAGCACCTCCGCCACCCTGCTGCCCAGCTCTCCCAACCCTCTGCTGCCAGCCTGTCCTCCAATGTTGCCCTCCACCTCCACCTCCACCAGTCTGTTGTCCAGCTCCCCAGATCCCAGTTTGCTACCGAGCCTGTCCTGCGTGTCCTTGTCGTCGGAGAACCTCTTTCGTCAGACGTCTTAAGCGTCAATATGGAGCCGCTGGATCTTGTTCCGCCTGCTCGGCCGGTGGTCAGCCTGCACTGGGAGCTTATCAGCATGTGGTTCCTCCTAGCAACTGCCGCCAATGTGGTGCAGGCAGGAAGAAGCGTCAGGCTCAGAACTCGTTCTTGTCGGCCATTACTGGAAACATGAATTCTCTGTTCTCAGGTGTCCAGAGCTCAGGACAGTCGTCTTGTGGAACTTGCCAGGGAACAAAGAAGAGTATGAAGCGATTTGGATGTGTCCCATGCCTTGGCCGTAAGAAGCGCGAGGCTGAGGCTGAGGCTGAAACCGGAGCTGAAGTTGACCCCGAAGAGGAGCACAAGAGAGCTAAGAGATTGGTAAAATCTGGGGTGTCGGGGTAATGTGCTAATGGGTCAATTTCAGGGCTGTCTTCCCTGCATCGGCCGAAAGAAGAGGAGCGTTCCTCAGGTATCTGGGATGGTTAGGTCAGGGCTAATGAGCGAGTTTCAGAGTGGATGCCACAGTTGCAGCAATCTTGGACAAGTTTTGAGTCGATTTAAGAGGACTGTTGTGAGTTTAAGGGGATGGGGGATCGGGCTTCAACGGACCTAAGGGACGTCAGGGGACAGGAGAGCTCAGGGGAGTCCGGGATGCCTGCACCAGCATAAGACGCGGAAAACTTTATTAACTACTAAGAACTCAAAGGAACTGATATCCAAGAACGACAAGAACTGCCACCATTCCCGAGGTCCTAACATCCGCGATGTTGTTGCCGAGTTGTCCAGGTTTTCCAGGTTGACGCGTGGTCTGAGGTTTTTGCTGGATGTATCCTTGAGCTTCGTACCGAATGAAGAATCCCTTTTCGGCCAAGTTTCCATTGTAAGCCATGGTCAGATCTCCCTCAACAGCAGAGACGTTGAAAGTCGTAGTGCCGGAAAAGGTTGAGTTGAAGCTGAAACCCAGTTTTGACAGCACATGACCATAACCTTACCTCTTCAGAGTCTTCTTGTTGGAAGTGATAGCCAGAGAAGATAAAGAAGTCAACTCTGCGACCACGACAGTCAGAGTCGCGTTGAGATATCCTTGCTGATCATATGAGCTATAAGGCCGAAGCAATCTTGAAGCGGAGCCGTACCAACTAGTATTCGTGCTTCCTAAGGCGTATCCAGGGGACATGAAGACTCCGGTAACGGTTTCTTGGTCACTCACTCGTTTGTCCGAGTAATCCACTGAAACAGATCTAGCAACAGGTCTAAGAGTTCCTGACTCACCGTCCTTATAAACAGCTCTGCTCATGCAGGCGCCCTCACTGGGCACGAAAACGGTAAATAGCTTCCCGTAGACGGTGGGAGTATCCCGGCTCGTTTGGCTAAAAGACATTTTTCAAAAAGGGTATGGTAAAAGTCGTCCTACGTGATTTCAAACAACGGCGTAGCAGAGACGTCGACTCCTGCGAAGACTTGGGCTGACAAGTTAGTCTTAAAAATCGTTGAAATGGCGAATAGACTTCCTCAAAAACTCACACTCGTGACCCACAAACCCAAATTGCTGGATGGGAAGTCTCCGGGGACATAAAAGTAGACTGGGCAGCGCGCTGGGTTCTTCGAGTTTTGGAAGACGTTCAAGTCAATATTACGCGGATCCTTGTTAACAGTGACAAAAGGTGCAATGGTAGAAGATGTTCCGTCTTCCGTGCAGGCGTGCTCATCTGAAGATTAACAAACTCAAGTCTTGTTTTAGAGAACTCCTACCGTCATAAACCTTGACAACCAACTTGGGAAACTGTCCCTCTTCTTCCTGAATTCTCATGATGGTCACAGAGCCGGAGATGGACACAAATGATCCTGGTCTTGGACCGTAGATAGGAACAGATTCTGAGTTCAGATCTCCATCGAAGATCGCAAATCGATCATCTTCGTAGTTCTGGGAATCTTCAGTCGTGTAGATCTGAATCCGCTTTGAGGCCATTTTGGGTCCCAGCACGAATTTCTGAGCGGAGTATTTCTTCTTTAGGATCGAGACGTCAAAGATGAAGAAGTCAGCTAAGGAATCCAAAGTTTTGGAGTTGGCGGAAATGTCGGAATCTGAAACGGGTTAGGTCTTACAACGAAGAGGCTGGCCTACAAGGAATGAAAGTGGCCTTGAAGTGCAGGGGAGTGTCGTCAGTTTTCTCATACGGCCACTTATCGGCACTCTTAAGCCAGATCTCAGCTTGGTTAGTAAAAACCACGTAATCGGAGCCCCAATTGAGCGGAGGACTGAAAACGACATATCAGCCTATAGCTAAGGTCATGCTCAAGCTTACTCTATCCTTCCCATGGCTCTGAAGCGCAGCATGTCCGTAAGAAGTCGTACACTCCCTACCTGCGTCAAGATCATGACAGAATCTGCTGGTCTGGTGACCGTCCAGGTGCAGGTCATGTTCTTACAGTAAGGCTTGTAGCTCTCTTGGGGTTTCCCATCCTTGTAGAACGGCTTCGAGGGTCCGAAGAGTCCAACTGTGTTCTCGGAGCTTAGGGTGAGTTGCTCAGGACCACAGGAACACTCTAAAGAGGTCTAAATGCTGATGGAAGAGTCAGAACTCTTACCCAAGACTTCAGCCTGTAGATGAAAGCCATTTCTACCGTAGTTCCCGTCCGACTTCCAAGTCAGATTCACGAGATTCGCGTCTTTGGACGCCACAACACCCTCATATTGATCTAGTAAGTCGTCCACGAAGTTGTCCGTTGCCAAACCAGCCTTGTCCCAGCGTTCCACGCTATCATAAGTCCAACTAAACCTCAGTTCCTTGCCTTTCTCAGTCCGGATTTGCCAATCACAGTGCTGAAACTGGTTTTTAGGCTTGTCCCAAGTTGTTCCCAACCTCATTATCCCCATAAGGCTTCCAGAAATCTCCCGTCTTGGGGTTGACTGAGATCGATGTGGTAATCTTGGGATCTGTTAGGACCATTGGTTGGCCAGGACATGATGGGCTGGGTCCTGAAAGGAACTTCAAGGATCTAAAGGAAGACAAAGACTTACTCGACGGTTCTGTAGGAAAGGAGCTGATGATGCCAAGGAACTTTTGGGATACTTGATCCTTATAACTGACTTCCAGGGACTTGTTAGCGTAGAAGACACTATCTTGGGTGACTATTATCTCGGGCGCTCCATCGATGAGAACCTTCAAGTTCTTCAAATTATAGTTCCCCGTAGAGACCGTTAACTTCAGAGTGTGGCCATCCTTGGGAACGAATTGCCATCTGCATGAGCTGTGGGATAGGCCGCTAAAACCCATAGATTTCAAAATGACCCAAAGAAGACCCAAAACATACATAACTGGGTCAATACTGTGCCACGACGTGATGATTCTAGGATCATTTGGCTCGATGAGAATGGGCTGCTGGGTCTCGAGCAGACAACCTGGCTGTTTGTCTTAAAGGCTTAAATGGTATATTTAAAGACGAGGTCAGCCTTACCGTAATTCATGACAATAGCCTCAAAGCCGTGCCATACATCATTGATAGCTGAGTCCTTGACGGAGAATATCAGGGATTCTTTAAAAGCGGAGACTAACACCATTTGCCTGTTTGTCTCTATCCATGGTTCCTGTCCTCCGCTGAAGGCGGCCTTAAGACGGGCGTTGAGGAAGACGATGGCGATCTTTTGAGTGCTCGATATGCTATTCTAAAACACCCACGTTTAGCCCTGATTTAGGCCCAGAACTGACCTCAAAAGCCATCGCGCATCCAGTTCTTAGCGATCCGTTAAAGAAGGTCATCGAGTTTGGCCAGTCGTAAGATCGGACCCCGATGGTCTCATTTGCGGTCAGCTCCCTTGGTGTCAGACTCGAGGAATCACAGGTAATCCATTCGATGGCTGCACATGGCACAAAGACCAAGGCGAGAAATGGCCAGAAGCTGAGGAGCATCCTGAAAAGGAGAACCGGAGTCAAGGGAACCAAAGAGGGTAATGAAAACGGAGGAACCCAACGTCGGTATTAATAAAGACCCTTTAATGGCATTAAGGTGGGCTCTGGTGCGTAAAACTGAAGAGCGTGAGATAAGGTAGTCTGTCCGCCAGAGTACTGTAGAAATACGGACGTATGGCACATTCCCGTGAAGACATGAAACTGACGGAGATAAGAAATACGGAATCGGAACCATTTGGGCGTCAATTTAGGAAATAGAACATTGCGAAACGGGGGGGGGACTCTGACTTCATCCCACAGACTCAAAAAGCCAGTGAGAGCCCTGATTGAAGCATCAGGTTCGGGCATCAAATTGATTTCTTTTAGTCTGGCTGGCCAAGTTGGACCGTTCCAGATCGTTGGCCTGGGCCTGTCAGGCTTGCTTCTCAAAGGCTCAAAGCTTGTGTCTGGCTGGCTGAGTTTCGCCTAGAGCCGCCTCAACCAAGAAGTGGAAACGAGTGGCCATAGAACTGTTCCGCCTCTGATGTTTGGCGGCATGAAACTCAAAAAGCGATAAGATGACACATTACGCTGGAATTGACGCCGGCGAGCCCGGTCGGCAAACGTACCCCCATAAGACCATAAAACCAGCGGAGATAAGCAATAAGGAATTGCGTTCATTTGATAAGCGAGCCCAAATTAGGAAATAGAAAGTTCCGAACCGTTTGGCTTGACCCCATACTAGGGAATGAGAACAGGAGAACGCCAGTGGTGTTAACTTAGTACCTTGAAGCCCTCTCTGAGCTCGACCTAAGCCTTCTGAGCTCAGATCTCTGTCGAAGATCGCGAATTGATTTTTTTGGGTGCTGGGAATTTTCAGTGGATTTGCTTTGAGGTCATTTCGGGTCCTAGCACGAATTTCTGAGCGGAGTATTTCTTCTTTAGGGTCGAGGTGTCAAAGATGAAGAATTCGGCGCTGGAATCCAAATGTCCGAATCTAAGACAAGTTGAGGTCAGAAATATGGAATGTATTGGCTCTCGACTCCTAGATGGGGTTCCATCACGTATTCCTTATCTCCGCTAGGTTTACTGTCATTCAGGAATACGCCGGATTGCTCAAAGACCTGTGGGCGTACCGGCGTCATATGGCTTATCTCCCTTTAAGTTAAATGCCATCGAACTTTGGAAACGGAAGGGTTCCTGATACAGGTGGAGGTGGGAACTTCCGGTTTGAGCATCGTACTGTAGCATCTTCACGTATCTCAACCTTACCTGATCATGAGTTACGACTGGCTTTTAGAGACTTTTTGACGTAAAAGACGTCTGAGCGACGATTAAACATTTGTTTAACTTTCAGTTTATTAAATTAAAGAAACTGATAAACAAGAATCACTAGAACCGTCACTAATCCCATGCTTCTAACAGCCGCATTGTCGTCGTTTTATGGTTTAATTACCGGCATGGGTTTACTCAGAGAGTATTTCATTGCTTCGTACCGAATGAAGAATCCCTTTTCGGCCAAGTTTCCGTTGTAAGTCAAAATTAGCTCATCATCAGCATCAGGAACGTTGAAAGTCGTGGTTCCGTGAGATGTTGAGTTGAAGCTAAAAACAAGTTTTGAAGGCACTCAATAGGAATGATAACCTTTTCAGAATTTTATTATTAGAAGCGATGACGACCGAAGATGAAGGCTTTAGTTCTGCGACCATGACAGTCAGATTAACGTTAACAAATTTTGGTAAAAGTTTGAACCATGGTACGACAGGATTGCGGAAGATCTGGATTCTCTTTGATCTGGATACGCATTTAGGCCTCTTTGGACTGTTCTTGTGGTCTTCAACATCTCACCCAGTTGAAATCTTGTTTACCGTTTTTGTGCCCAGCAAACCCCACTGCACCAGTTGACCCGTTTACAGGGATGGTGAGTCTTGTGCTTTGGGACGAGTTGCTAGTTCTGTTTCAGTGGATTACTCTACCTACAGGACCAAGAGACTTATCTCCAATCTCTCCTAGTCTCGTCCTTGCGCTATCCACGCCTCTCCTCTTTGTCTTTGCCTTGAATTGGTATATACGTCCAAATCTTTGCTCAAAAGCATTACATCAGATTAAATACAAGAACCACCAAAACCGCACAGAATCCAGAGTTCTTGACAGTTGCGTTATCGTCTTTCACGTGTCCTGGGGTCGTAGTAAGCTCATCGTAGTAAGGAATTCTTGTGGTAGTCGTCGGAGGTATTACCTCGTATCCCCGAGCTTTGTACCACATAAAGAACCCCTTTTCTTCCAAGTTTCCGTTGTAAGTTATGGTCAGCTCGTCCTCAACATGATCGAGGTAATACCGCTCTTTTCCACAAGTACTTGAGTTGAAGCTAAAAGCTAGTTCTTAAATAATTCTTGGGAATGACAACCTTATTAAAATTTCCGACTTCGAAGTTAGGACGACAGAAGATGAAGGTTTCAGTTCGGAGACCGCGATGGTCACAGTTACGTCGAGAAATCCCCGCCCACCATAGTAGGTATTCATCAAAATTGTTAAGCTGGAGTTGTAGAAACTTGAATTTGTGCTTCCCAAGGGGTACCCAGGAGACATAAAAATTCCACGCGGTTTTCCTTTGTTATATGCTCGTTTGGTCTCGTAACGCTCTGAAATTGTCTTTACATGTTTTCAATTTTGTTTTAGCTTACCCATGCGACTGGATTGATCCGGGGTCCATGAGCAATCAGTCATTCTGGGCACAAGAACGGTAAAAAGTTTGCCGTAGACAGTAGTGCCGTCAAGATTTTTAGAGCTAAAAAAGTGTTGCTAAAAATTGTGGAAAGCATTAAATTACTCGATTTCATACAACGGCGTTTCAGAAAAGCCGAATGGTCGAACTCCAGCGAATACTTGAACTGGCTGCTTAGTCTAAAACGTTCTTAAAATGGCTTTTTAGCTTTTTTCACACTTACGTTGGGGGCCGAAAGTCCTAAATAAATAGATGGGAACCCGTCTCTGGAATCATAAAAGTAGACCGGGCAGTGCGTATGATTTTTGGGGTTGTCTTTCGCAGTGACGTTAAAATGATCCCAAGGCATTGAACCGCTAATGAAAGGGTCATGTTCCGTGCAGTCCCAGTCTTCTAAAAAAGAGGGAATTCGGTTCATTTTGTAGACAACTCCTACCGTCATAGACCTTGACAACCAGCTTGGGCAGCTGTTCCTCTTCTTCCCGGTATCTCATAATAGTCACAGAACCCGTTGTGGACACAAATGGAAGCCAAGCAAATCCCACGTTAGCTCGGGTGTGAGGCCAGTATATAAGAGTGGATTCGTTGTTGGTGTTGTTACCGTCAAAAATTACAAAAGTACTGTTGGCAGAATACTGATCCGCGTAGATCTGAATACGCTTCGATTTCACTTCGGGTCCCAGCACGAATGTCTGAGCGGAGTATTTCTTTTTCAGGTTTGAGGCGTCAAAGAGGATGAAGTCGGCAGTAGAATTCAGAGTTTTGGTGTTGATGTTGGAAGCTAAATTAGCGTACAAATCAAATTTAGACTTGAAGGACTTACAAGGAACAAGAGTGGCCTCAAAGTAGAGGGGAGTGTCCCCTTCATTCTCGAACGGCCAGAGATCGGCGCTCCAAAACGAGATCTTCGCTTCCTGTGTAAGCACGATGTAATCGTCACCCAAACGGGTCAGGTTCCTAATAAAGACAAGCAATTCTATAATTGGCATCAATTTTAAGAATACTTTTCACTGTCCACTGCTCTGATCTGCAGCTCATCCTCGAACGCATAATCTAATCTCAGCTTTCCCATTTGCTTTAAAATGATTAGAGAGCCTTCTGGTCTGGTTATCTACAAACCGAGCTTTACAAGATGAAGTTGATGCTCAAATATACCGTCCAAGTGCAGCTCATGTTCTTACAGTAGGGCTTGTAGCTGTCTTGGGGTTTCCCATCCTTGTAAAACGGCTTTGAAGGCCCGAAAATCTCAACAGGGCTCTCGATGCTTAGAGAGAGTTGTTGAGGTCCACAGGAACAGTCTAAAGAGGCTTAAATGAGAGAGGATTTGAAGTCCTACCCAAGACGTCGACGTTCGCAAAGAATCCAGATCTTCCGTAATTCCCGTCCGACTGCCAAATCAAACTCGCTGGATTGCTGCCTTCGGTTGCAGCAACTAAGGGCCAAATCGAATTACCTAGCCAAAATCTAGTAATATGCCCTGTCCCATCGAATCCTCTAGTCAAAATCTTGCAGTAAGCCACGTCCCAGGGCTCCAAGTCAGCCACCAAACCAGATAACCTCAGTTCCTTGCCCTCCACAGTCTGGGTTTTAAACTCACAGAACTAAAATCAGATTTTCAGGCTTGTTTCAAGTTGTTCCCCACCTCATTATTCCCGTAAGGCGTCCAGAAACTCCCCTTTTTGGGGTTTGCTGAGATCGATGTGGTGATCTTGGGATCTGAGAGGACTATTGGATGTTTGGGACATGAAAAATTGGATTCTAAAAGACACAAAGGCGCTTTAATGATACCAAAGAACGCAAAGACCTACGCGGTGAGAAAGGATCATAAGAGCTGACAACGCCATAAAAATCTTGACCTCTGTAGTTCTCATAAATAATTTCCAGGGACTTGGCGTAGAAGACACTGCTCCGAGTGACCACTTTTGCAGGCTCTCCATTCTTTGAAACCGTCAAATTTCTTAAACCTTCGGTTGCCGTAGAAACCGTGAACTTCAAAGTATGGCCTTCCTTGGAAACGAACTGCCATCTGCATGGTTTCCCTAAGTAATGGCTGAAACGGATAGACTTCAACATGGTCCAAACTGACCCAGAAACTCACAAATATGGGTCAATGTCATAGAACGAAGTGATAATCCATGGATCGTTTGGTTCGATGACTGTGGGCTTTTGAGTCTGAAACGGGCAGTCGTGCCTGTCGCCTTTAAAACGCAATTTTAGTGTTGGAAACTAGGTCAATATTACCATAATTTATGGCAATAGCCTCAAAGCCATCCCACTTATCTTTCAATCCATTCGACCCAGACCACCCATTCCATTCGTATTTGGAGTCCTCGACAGAAAACGTTATTAGGTTATCGGTGGCAAACGCTGACACTTGATCACTGTTTGTGTCTATCCACGTAGGCTCTCCTCCGTTGAAGACGGCGCGGAGATGAGCGTTGAGAAAGACGATTGCAATTTTGTAAAAACTGCCGGCTCCGTTCTAGAAGCTTACAGTTTCAGCCCTGATTTTGCTCCAAAACAGACCTGAAACGCCATCGAGCAGTTTCCGATTCTTTGCGATCCGTCAAAGAAAGTCATCGAGTTTGGCCAGTCGTAAGAACGAATGCCGATGGCTTGATTTGCGGTCAGCATCCTTGGAGTCAGATCCGAGGAATCACATGTGATCCACTCGATGGCTGCACATGGCACAAAGGCCAAGGCCAGAAACGGCCAAAGTCTAAGGAGCATCCTAAAAAGGCAACCAGAGTCAATGGAACAAAATGGGAGCAACGATGATGGAGGGACCCACCACCGACACTAAAAGAAACCAAGCCAACATAAGGATGGGTCTGGCGGCATAAAATTTACGGAAAGATAAGGTGGAAACGCCGCTGATTTCAGTCCTGCAGAAATAAGAAAGCATGCCGCATCTCAATAAACTCATAAAACTAGCGGAGATAAGAAATACTCCTAAGAGATTCCTAAGAAAGAGAGTCAGATTCAGTAGAACGACTTGGGAGCTTGAGATAACATGTAGTCTCATTACCGGCAATAAAAGAGGAAACGGACCCTTTCTGCCTTTGAAGTTTGGCGACAGAGAATCCGAATGAGATAAGGTGGCACACCAAATGATGCCGATGGAGAACTAAGAAAACGTAACAGGTCTCCGTTGAGCCATAAAACTGGCGGAGACTCATCACGCTTAGCTACCTGTTCAGGCTTCAAGAACCAATTGATGGACGGGAATCCGTCTCCGGGGACATAAAAGTAGACTGGGCAGTGCGCGGGGTTCTTTGGGTTTTGGAAGACGTTCAAGTCAATATTATTCGTGTACTTCCTCACAGTGACAAAAGGTGCTACGGTAGAAGATGTTCCGTCTTCCGTGCAGGCGTGCTCATCTAAAGATCAGCAAATTCAAGTCTTGTCTTAGATAACCCCTACCGTCATAAACCTTGACAACCAACTTAGGAAACTGTCCCTCTTCTTCCTCGACCCTCACAACAGTCGCAGAGCTCGCGTTGGACACAAACGGAAGCCAATAAGAATTCTCACCAGCTGTCGTGTTAGGCCAGAGAATAGGATCTGATGCCGAGTTCAACTCTCCATCGAAAATCATAAACTGATTGCGGTACGTGGTATAAGAATCTTGAGTCGAGTAGATCTGGATTCGCTTTGAGGCCATTTGAGGTCCCAAAACGAACGTCTGTGCGGAGAATTTCTTTTTCATGGTCGAGGCATCAAAGATGAAGAAATCGGCGGACGACTCCAAGCTCTTTTGGTTGGCCAACATCTCCGAATCTAAATCTAGTAAAGAAGAAAAACGAAGAAAAACGCGCTTACAAGGGATAAACGTGGCTTTGAAGTAAAGGGGAGTGTCTGTCGCCCAAATGGAGCGGAGAACTAAACGGAAAGTTTGCTTATAATTACCTATAACCGATTTCAAGCTAACGCACGCAATCCGAGGGATCTGAACCTCAACGTGTCCGGAGTATAGTCACCATTTCTTAAACTTCCTATTTGTGTTAAGATTATAAAAGAGTGGTCTGGTCTGGTGATCTAAAAAATGCATTTCTACTTGATATAGTTTAGCTTGAAATACCGTTCAGGTGCAGGCCATGTTCCTACAGTATGGCTTATAACGATTCTCGGGTTCTCCATCCTTGTAGAACGGCTTAGAGGGCCCGAAGATTGCAACTGGGTTCTCGGTGCTTAGGGTGAGCTGGTCAGGACCACAGGAACAGTCTGAACAGAACTGAAAGCGAGAGGAAGGACTTAAGGTCTTACCCAAGACGTCGACATTGACAGAGAATCCAGATCTTCCGTAATTCCCGTCCGACTTCCAAATCAGATTCGCCGGATTGGCGTCTTTGGTCGCGACTACTCTGTAAGCATCGCCGACCAAGTTCCACGGATACTCAGAACTTTGAGCTTTCAAGAAAGCCTTGTCCCAACGTTCCAGGTCACCCGCCGCCCAAGAGAATCTCAGTTCCTTGTCCTTCTCATTCCGGATTTGCCAATCGCACTCCTAAGAACTGGTTTTAGGCTTGTCCCAGGTTGATCCTAACCTCATTATCCCCATAAGGCTTCCAAAAATCTCCCGTTTTGGGGTTCAGTGAAATTGATGTGATGATTGTAGGATCTGAGAGAACTACTGGATACTCGGGGCATGACGGACTGGGTCCTGAAAGAAACTTTAAAGATGTCAAGACGGTGAAGACCTACTTCGCGCTTTTGTGGAAAATGAGCTGACGACGCCCAGAAATTTCTGAGTTTTGTCTGGATTGTTCTCATAGGATTGGTTGGCGTAGAAGACACTGCTTTCTGTAACGCTCATCCTAGACGCTCCATCGATTGAAACCTCCAAGTCTTTTTGGAATTTGCTTGTCACAGAAACCGTGAATTTCAGTGTGTGGCCTGTTTCAGGAACGAAATGCCAACTGCATGGACTGTAACTGCTCGAGGGATTGCTAAAATCAAAAAAAAATTTTTTTTTAATTGAAACACAACAGTCAAGTTTAAACAAACTTTTAAAACTCACAAATCTGGGTCAATATCATAGTATGAAGTAATAATTCGAGGGTCGTTTGGTTCGATAATTGTGGGGTTTTGGGTCTCAAAAGGACAACCTGCTGGTTCGCCTTAAAAATTGAATTTTATGCCAGAAAGCAAATAAGGCACTTTTATCGTATTCTATTACCATAGCCTCAAAGCCATGCCATACATCTTCATCACCTGAGTCTTTGACGGAGAACGCCAAGGTGTCCTTTAAGCCAAACGCTGACATTGGTTGTTTGTTTGTGTCTAGCTCCGTAGCATAACATTCGTTAAAGGCGGCCTTTAGCCGAGCGTTGAGGAAGACGATGGCAATCTTTTGAGTGCTGTATACTAGGCCATTCTAAAATTTGAAGCCTTAGTTCTGGTTTCGGGTAAGAACTAACCTGAAACGCCATCGCGCATCCAGTTCTTTGCGATCCGTTAAAGAAGGTCATCGAGTTTGGCCAGTCGTAAGATCGGACCCCGATGATCTGATTGCCGCTTATCTCTAGTGGAGTCACATCCGAGGAATCACAGGTAATCCACTTGATGGCTGCACATGACGGAAGTGCCAAGGCCAGAAATGGCCAAAGTCTGAGGAGCATCCTGAAAAAGAAGACCAGAGTCAATAGAACGAAAGAAGAGTAATGATAACGGAGGGACCCACCACTGGTGTTAAACAGGAGCACGGAATCATTCCGCCTTTGATGTAGGAGGGGTACATGAAATTGGCGAGATGAAATTCGGTGAGATAAGGTGGGAAAACGGCAGATGCAATCCGGTGATTTCAGGCCTGCAGAAATGAGAAAGCATAACGTGCTCCCGAAAAGCGATAACATAGGCGAAGATAAGAGGTACGGACGGGAAATGACGGGAAATGTGGAATCTTTGCGGTTGTTGCGCTTGGTCATCCCTTAACGGGAGCCGCGGTCGTTTTCTCTCAGCTCCCAGTGCAAGTTGACCTCCGGCCGAGCGGATGACCAAGCGCTATCTCTGGATCTTTCGCTCCTTTGGATCCTTCGCTCCTTCGATCCTTTGGATCCTTCACCCAGTCTCAAGTTCTTATACCCAATGGTAAACGAGCCTAAAGTATCTTAAATCAAGTCTAAAATAGACCATTTCAAAGGCGGCTACTTTATGAACTGAGCTCAAAAAAACTGATAGACAAGAACCACAAGAATCGCTAAGATTCCACATTTCCCGTCAGCCGCATTATCGTCTTTCTTCTGTCCTGATGCCTTAACTGTGGTCTTTCGAGTAGTCGTAGTTTGAGTAGATGTGATTGGAGTCTGAGTGGAAGTGGTGGTCTTCTGCGCGTACCCCTGGACTTCGTACCGAATGAAGAACCCCTTCTCAGCCAAGTTTCCGTAGTAGATCATTTCCAGCTCGTCCTCAACAGCAGGGAAATTAAAAGTCTTAGTTCCATGGAAGGTTGAGTCAACGCTGAAAACTGGTATTTAAGGTGTTATACCTCATATACCGTATCTACTATATCAGAAGCTTATCAGAGTTGGCCCTGGAACCAATCAAGACCGAAGACGAAGACTGTAATTCGGCGACCACGACCGTCAGAGTTACGTTCATCCATCCCATCTTATCATAGGTCTTGTTAAACGAAATGATGTCTAGGCTTGACATGTAGTCACTAGTATTTGAGCTTCCTAGAGGGTATCCAGGAGACATATAGACTCCACTAACAGTTTCTTGGTCACCCACTCGTTTGGTTTGGAACTCGTCAACTAAACCAAATCTGCAGAACTGATTAAACTTGATGACTCACTGTTTGCGTAGAAGGGATTAGCGCCATCATGGTCTTCTGTAGGGAAGAAAAGGTTGAAAACTCGTCCATAGACGGTGGGAGTGTGAACGTTAGTCTGGCTAAAAGATGTGATTTAGAGCTGATTGGGTGGGGATTAGATGCTTACTCGACTTCAAACAGTGGCGTTCCGAAAACGTCAACTCCCGCGAAAACTTGGACTGACAGGTTGGTCTTAAGAGTCCTTAAAATTGGGTTTTTGGCTTTTTGACTTACAGTTGGAATTCCGAAATCAAAATTGATAGACGGGAATCCATCTTTGGACACGTATATGTAGTTTGGGCATCGTTTGTGGTTATCACGAGTGCTTTTTGGGAAGCCCCTGATATCTTCTACTTTTAGGTCATGCGTGAGGTTGCGATGAGTCCAGTTCGGTCCAATGATATACATAGGGTCAAATTCCGTGCAGGCCTGCCTTTCTAAACTTTTAAAATAACTATGCATGCTTGTCTTGGACACTTCTTACCATCATAAACCTTGACAAGCAACTTAGGAAGTTTCCCCCGGCCTGACGGATTTTTCGTAATAGTCACCGAGCCCGTTGTAGACAGAAATGGACGCCACGCTGAACCGACAACGGCATGCATTTGAGGCCAAAAGACAGGAACTGATGCTGAGTTGAAATCTCCGTCGAAAATTGCGAATTGATCTTCTTCAGAGTCTCGGGAATCTTCAGTCGAGTAGATCTGAATCCGCTTTGAGGTCATTTCGGGTCCCAACACGAATGTCTGAGCGGATAGCTTTGGTTCCAAGACTGAGGCGTCAAAAAGGAAGAAATCGGCAACAGAGTTGAAAGTCTTCGGGTCGGCCGAAATGTCCGAATCTGAAGCAGGTCAAGACTAGTATGTAAAGTTGGGCCATTGGCTCACAGGGGATGAAGTGGGCTGTACATGGTGCCAGGACCAAGGCCAGAAACGACCAAAGTCTGAGGAACATTCTGAAAAAGAGAACCAGAGTCAGCTGGAGGAAAGGGGAATAATGATAACGAAAGGCCCAACGCCGGAATTTGAAGAGAGGATGATGTCATTTCGCCTCTGATAAAATAAGGCGGCAATCCGTCCTATGACGCCGGTGAATCAGTTCCTTCTTAAACCCTGGCTTAGTCTTTAAGGGACGATTGGAATCAATCGCTTTGACTTGCAAGATTGCATAATTAGCAACTTAAACGATAGCATTCGGTATTCTAAGAGTGATTCAGAGTTGTCACTTCGCAGAGATTCGTCATTCAGATCAGAAGACAGGACGATAACATAGGCGGAGATAAGAGGCACGGAACCGTGATGTCAATTTACGCAGTACAAGCTTTAGCGAGCCAAACTGGGAATACTGATAACAGGGAAATTCCTCAGTTGTACGTTCTTCTACGACCGTGGGGCTTCCCGTTTACTTCCCGCTGTCCAGCTCTCCCGACCCTCTGCTGCCAACCTGTCCTCCACCTCCGCCTGCACCAGTCTGTTGTCCAGCTCTCCAGATCCCAGTTTGCTACCGGGCTTGTCCTGCGTGTCCTTTGGCGTCGACGAACCTCCTTGGTCAGACGTCTTAAGCGTCAATACGGAGCCACTGGATCTTGTTCCGCCTGCTCGGCCGGAGGTCAGCCTGCACTGGGAGCTTATCAGCGTGTTGTCGCTGACAGTCGTCAGCCTGCACCAGCATAAAATTTGAACGCGGAAAACTTTATTAATCACTAAGAACTCAGAGGAACTGATATCCAAGAATGGCAAGAACGGCCACCATTCCCGAGGTCTTAACAGCCGCGTTGTTGTTGCCGCGTTTTCCAGGTTGACGCGTAGTCTGAGGTTTGTCCATCATGTATCCTTCAGCTTCGTACCGAATGAAGAATCCCTTTTCGGCCAGGGTTCCGTTGTAGGTCATGGTCAGAGTGTCCTCAACCGCTGAGACGTTAAAGGTCGTAGTGCCGGAAGAGGTTGAGTCAAAGCTGAAAACCGGTCGTAAGACAGCACCTGATGAGAATCCCTACCTTTTGAGAACTCCAGACCCAGAAGCGATGAGGAGAAAAGATGAAGCCTTTAGCTCAGCGACCACGACAGTCAAAGTCGCGTTGAGATATCCTGTGTCATATCCTGGGTAATCATCATTAGGTGCCTGGAGTTGTAAGCTAGAGGTGAAGGAACTCGTATTCGAGCTTCCCGAGGCGTATCCGGGAGACAT
>KN167257.1:12843-30036 GCA_000757745.1 Steinernema scapterisci
GATCGCTCCTGAAACATGGATGCGATACGCAATTTTTGGAAGCCCTACGGGGTTAATAATTGTCGGAGTTGGAGAGACCATCTTGGGTTAAGGTTCTCGCGGAAAGCTGTGTTGCTGGAGTTCGTGGAGCCATGGCGATGCAGGCTGGAGAGTCCTAGAGTGCCCAGATCTTCACGAAACTTGAAATCCACAATATTTAATTTAAGAACCAACAATAAATTACAAAAATTAACGTATCAAGGCAAGTTTTCACCCGTTTCTCATCCCCAACTCATCTAATCAAATCTCTCGGCCATGATAGCCAAGACCAGGGCGCTCCATCCAGTGAACGGATGAGATCCCTTGCCATGTCCATCGCCGTCGTCGTAGTGCTCCCACAGATATCCGGTTTTCTTGAACTGCCTGGCGATGTTCGCGACCAGATTTCCTCGAAGCTCCGCGTAGATCTGATGCGCCAAATGCTGGTTTGGACCCGATTCCGTGGCGTAGTGCTTCAGGGCGGAGAGGACCATGTAGTTCATGTTTACCCAGATCGCTCCTCGCCAGTAGGGACGGTCGTGTTCTGTGTTGTCGGCGAGGTAGTATGGCGAGGATTTGGCGACCGAGCGGAGCCCGAATGGAGACCACATTTCCTGAAATCCAGATAGTTTGAAACAGGTTTGCAGAGTACAACTGACCTTTTCGTCCTTCAGTCCCTCGAGGATCAGCTTCAGCTTCGGAGAGTCGACAGGGAGCATCTGGAGCATCAAGGGGAACAGGGAGAGGTATCCGTTGGCGTCTTCGACCAGTTGTTCCTTGGGTGGTGTGACGGTCTTGCGGCGTTTCTCGATTCGCTCCGGGTTTCGGGGGTCCACTCTGCGCCATTCGAGTTTCACCTGTAAGGTAAGAGCGTTAAAATGGGGGACGGGAGCTGGGGCTATCTCAAAGCCTCACCTTGGTGCTGTGGTTTCCGTAATCAGCGTATCGGTTCACCGCCGACGACCAGTGCAGCTTATCCAGGTTCTCTAGATCGGCGAGAGCGGCGGCTTCGGCTGTGATGGTGGGCAAGTACTCAGAATCTTCGGCTAGTTCTGCCAGACGTGCCAAAACCTTGCTGGCGAAGGTCATCCAGCAGCGGAGGTCCAGATGCCGTTCCTAAACGAAAATCATCAATTTCATGTTCTACATGACGAAAACCTACATTATCGTTAGGATGCGAAGCCCTTGGGAAGTCGTCAAGTCCACTAGGGAGGGTCTTGGGGTTCAGTTCCAGCTCCGTGGTGGCGTTACGACCCCTCCACCTGAAGACGCCAGCTTCTTTGCCACTCTGGGTTGTCCTGAGCCACTTGTACCAGACCTTCAGACGTGGATACAAGCGCTTGATGGAGTCTTCGTGAGCTTTCACGAATTCTTCATCGTCCAAGAAATTGTTAATAAGGTAGAAGAACATCGGCGGATTCGCGACGGAATCCCTCTGGACGACAAACTCCGCTGGGACGCGGAGTTCGGCCTCGGATCCTAGGATCATCTCGCGGGGAATCCAGCCGTCGATGTTCATCGTGTCCAGCCATGATGAGATGATCTTAAAATGACCTTTTAGACCCACACAAAGTCTAAAAAAGCTCACCTCAAAAGACAAATTCTGATCGAATTTTCTAATTAGCAGATTGTGGAATCCTTCATCCCAGAGGAATCCACGAGGGAAGAAAGGCCTTGAGGGAACGGCGCTAAAGAGCGTGTGAGGTCCGTATTTCTGGAGCTTCTCGGAGTAGATACTTTGGACGATGTTGGTTCCGTGGAAGTAGCCAATGGATCCTAGCATGTTGGACAGGGCGGCCTCGCCCATGCGCTGGTAGAACTCTGGGTATCCTTTGGAGTTCAGCCCGAACGCGCCTTCGAACTTCTCCGCGAAGCGCTTGGATCGCTGTTCCAGTTCGTCTTCGAAAAGCTTCCCACGGAGAGCTCGCGTCTTGCCGACGTTGAAGTGGATTTCGATGGTTGAGTCCGCTGGAAATGGTCTTATTAGCCATGGAACACTTGAGGTCTGCTGATACCTGGCACGTTGACCTGAATCGCAACAAAGTTTGGCTTCGCTCCATCCTCAGGACGATCTTCATGGACGCCCACAAGCTTCAGTTTGAGACGGTCTTCGTCGCGGATCAAGACTGTTGACCTCTCGATCAGTTCCTTGAGGTGTCCGACATCGATGAACGGACTGTCGTTGAAGAGTAGATGGGAAACGTCGACGCCTTCTTCGGACGTGGCGGTAAAGTCGAACTCGAATTCTCCCAGAAGCGACGATTTTCCGTTGAATCCGGCGAGACTGCCAGTTTCGGGGTCGAACAAGGGACGGAGGAAGCTGTCGCTTTCCTGAAAACGAAGAAATCAGAATTTTTCAAGCTTCACCTGACGTTGAATTTCGGGTTACGTGTCTAAGTGCAAAACGGGAGGATTTCCAAGTGCCTACGTGCCGAAAACCGTCAGACAGGTCTAAACTTGTCTAACATGGGCGACTGTCTAGGAATCGGGTTTGGGTTGTACGGGGTCTTCAACCGGTCGGTGTTCTCAGAACCCACCGGTCACAGAGAACCTCGCGCCCAGGAATGACCATTTCTAGACAGAAAACGACCGGTTGTCAGCGAGCGGCGTTCGTAAATGACACTTTTCAGACAGATTGGCCAAGAATCCAGCCTGTCTGGAAGGACCTAAATCACTCCCAGTTGCCTACGTGCCAAAACCATTTTAGACATTTGGAACCCAGAACAGACATTTCCCCCATTCCCGGCACCCCGTTCCAGACTCCTTACCTGCATAGCAAAGTACATGATGAACGAGTACTGTCCAGACTCGAATCCTTGCACCGGTACATCCTTCGAGTTGATCCTCGCGGTCCAAGTGTGTCCGTTGTTGATCCAGTCTGTCTGGAGCTTGATCCCGAATCCGTCGTTGATCGTCTGCTTCCCGAATGACCGTCCGTCGTGCTGCGTCCAGCCATATCCCAGTAACTGGTCACCCTGGTCACACCAATGCCGGATCGTCGGCATGCGCACTTGTTGCGCGCCCTTCGGGGGCTGTCTGTACCACATCAGACCGAATTGAGGCGACTTGGGATGCCTTGTTCGGAGACCGAAGTACAGGTTTGATCTGTACGTGCCCCAGACGAGCTGAAAGATACTGTAATTATGAGCTGTCTAGGACACAAAATACTCACCGGATCGATTTCAGATTCATTGGTGACCTTCGGCAAATCGGACTTCGTCGAGATCCTCGCTGGGAGCAGTATGTACTTCGTGTAGGCCCAGTTCATTCCGACGGCGCCTAATCCCACGCAGATGGTGAAGAAAATCATCGCGCGGAGCATCGTCGTTCCTAGGACGGATGGCGGGTCGTCGGAGGCTTGTTTCGCGCCTTTAGAGCGCTTTTTCGGTGCGGCCATGTTTGGGCGCCAGGCTTGAGAATTCGCTGGGACGGATTCTGAAATGAGGATGAAATTAGCGTCAAAAATGGGAGAAATTAGGTGCGAAAACGCGACTGAAAGTGAGACAGAAGATCGGCGAACAAGTCTAGACGTCTGGAAACGTAAATCCACCGATCGGACAGGCAGAAAAAGTCAAAATGCACACGAACCAGAGGTCTCGAACAAGGCTGGTCCCTAGACAGCCCTCCGTAAAAATGTCTACAAAAATCGGTCTAGGATTTCAATGTCTAAAAAATGATCGTCGCTCGGAACCCAGACAGACATGTTTTGGTGTCTGAAATAAGTCCAAATCGAGACAAAGAGACGTTGGGCAGTGTGTGCCTGTTTGATCCGCTCACCGTCTCAAACTTGTGCCTAGAGCTCCCAGACAACCGCTTGAGACAGACTCGAAAATGAGACATGTCTAAACTCAATCTCCATAATTTCCATTTTGTCTAAAACCCAAAAATTCAACCGGTCGTGCTCTAAAAAGCCAAAAATCTGCATAAATCGCTAAATTTCGAATCCAAGCCGAATTCCCCCTGCCTACAACCGTTCCCCGACTAGAACTACGCCACAATCCGGCCAATTACACACCCAAGACACCCAAAAAATGCAAAAACACCTCGCGAAAAAGCTGAAAAACCGGCGCGCCGATGGCCACATGGCGATTGGCGACTCAGCACTCGACAACTGGCGTCCTCTCAGCGCGGCGGCGGCAAAACGCAATATTCGAATGCGCTCGCTCTCGGGCGACTGTTTACACTGTCAATGGACCGACGACCCAAAGGTCACCAGAAGACTCATCGGCTTTTAGCAGCAGGGAAGCAAAGATAAACGTTAAATATAGCCTCTCGCTCGCCATGCAAAAGCGTGTTTTAGGACAAATCTGGGCATAGAATAAAGCATTTATCATTTTGTGGCAGTATTTTATCAAATTCCAGCTCTTCATTCACCCGGAATCAACGTCGCTGACCCGTAATTTTCCTGGCGTCCGACGGTCGGTCATCAGCGAGTTCGTATTTCTGAAATCGGGCCAGATTTAGTCGATTTGAAAGCCTGGATTTTTCTGAACCCCAATGCAGATATTGTCCCCCAGATCTAAGGTAATGATTGAGTAGAACGTACCTGAGGAGGATCGACCAAATCAATCCAAAACAGCGCAATCATGTTGACGATCGCGACCCAAATGTAGAGGATCCCGAATCCAAGGCCACAGTCGTAGTAGTTCCGAAGCCTTTGAGCCGAAGATTGATCCGGTTCCCGCATAGCCGCGTCGTAAACCACCTCCGTGCGTTCCGCCACTTCTGGCCAGCGGTACATCTTGCTCACGGCTTCGTGGCGCTCCACGGGATCCATAAGATTCCCGGCTTCGCGTTGCTGGATCGCCTCGCTCAGGGCGTCGCATAGGACTGAAATCAGGATCTTGATTTGGGATAAGATTCTTGGGACTCACGCTGAGGAACCGGACTCTCCGTGCACGCAAATCCGTCCGGTAGAACTTCTGGGATCCCTCCGACTTTCGTGGTTACAACGAAAAGACCACAACTGGCAGCTTCAACAATCGCCATGCAGAACGCTTCGGTTAGGGAGGTGTTCAGGAAGATCTGGCCTTGGATTAGCACGTTCCTGACCTGAAGTATGACTTTGAATCAAGAGATTCCTTGGCAAAATCTTACCTGATTGTGAGGCAGCTCTCCGAGCATGATAACCCTGTCGTGGAGGTGATAGTGTTCCCGCATCTCTTCGAGGACGATTCTCTTGGGTCCATCGCCTCCGATCACGAATCGGACATTCGGGTGGCGCGTGCAGATCTCTGGGATGATCTCGCGCAACAGATCTGCGCCTTTCCGATAGACCAAACGTCCAACAAAGACGATTGTGGTCGGATTCGAGTAGAACAGATCCCGATCCGGGGTGAAGAGGTCGGTGTTGATGGCGTTCGGGATCACGTAGACCTTCTGGGGAGAAAGACCGCCTCGGAGAACTGTGTTCTCTTTGCTGAAACCAGGAAGGTTAGATTCCGCTTCCAAGACGTTGCAAGCCTTACCTCGTGTGCGAAACACACACCACCTTATCCACATTCGCCAAGGAGTACTGTAGCACGAGCTTGTTCGTCAAGATCGCCGAAGCGTCGGCAAATCCAAACAGCGAATGGTCGGTGAAGACGGTTCTTATTCCCATGCTCCAGGCGTGGAACATGGCTTCATGTGCCATT
This sequence comes from Steinernema scapterisci, assembly GCA_000757745.1. Taxonomy (NCBI): domain Eukaryota; kingdom Metazoa; phylum Nematoda; class Chromadorea; order Rhabditida; family Steinernematidae; genus Steinernema; species Steinernema scapterisci. The sequence continues at coordinate 18,498 of KN167257.1, forward strand.
GTTGAGAACGTCTGAAAAGCTCACGTAAGTGGAATTCAAGGAAATCGCAAAGGTTTTACCGAATGGCCATGGACGAGCTGGATCTTCTCGCGCAGGAAGATCTTCCTAAACCAGAGGAGCGATCCTGTGATGGTCGCCAAGCTGCATCCGTTGTAGGCTACGATAAAGGGCAGGTAGTAGACCTGAAATTGGCAATGTCAGGATAGAGAAATAGTCAAAATAAGAAGAATTAAGCCGGAATCAAAGGACAAATGTTGGCTGCGAACATGGCCCAGAATCAGGTCACATATGAGCTCAAAAATGAGCCTCCAATTCCCGCTAATTTGGCATGTAAAATCGACCTCAAAATCTCCCGAATTCAAGCTTAAAACGACGTCGAATCTCAGAAATTGCGCCCCAAAAATAGCACAAATCGTCGCATAATTGGCCCCTAACGCCAGCTGCACAACAATTGGCTTTTCAACCTCAAATTCGACCGCGAAATCTCCACAAATGCTAACCTTAACTGACTCCTAGAGGCGCCAAATTCGACCTGGAAAACGACTTTATAGTTCAGCCCTAAAACAGGCGCATTTATGTCCGAAATCCAGACACTTCGCCTACCCAATTGACCCCCAAACCTCCCCCTAAATCCACCCCAGAAACCCGACTTACCTTGAGGCCATTCGTCATAAACCGGATCCCTTGTCGTTTCCCATAAGCGTGGGTGATGACGATCACGCGATGACCAAGTTTCAGGAGACATTCGCCCAGGAAATAGATGTGCGTTTCAACTCCACCGGCGTTGGGACAGAAAAAGTCGGAGACGAGGCTGAAAATACGCGCTAAAACATGGGAAAACACACGAAACAGAACTAACGCTATGTTCAGCCGTTTGGGCAACGTTTCCGGCTTCATTCGGGCATCGGGAGCGGCCGAAAATGGATGGAAAAAGCGGAAAATCAGCTGCAAACGGCGGCGACATTGGAAAAAACGCAAAAACGGGTCTCGACGCGATTGCGCGGCGACTGTCTGGGAAGCGGGGTTGAGACGGAGTTTCAGACGGCGATTCCTGTCTAAAATAAGGTTTTCAGCAATCGGGCAAGTTGTGGCAAGTCTGGAGAAGGTAGGAGGATGTCTGGGAATGTCATTCTCATGGGAGGTAAGGCAAGGTAAGGTCGATCACTAGGGTTGTCTGGATTCGGGTGAGGGGAAACGGAGTTGAGACGCCGAGTCTTGTCTGAAATGAGGTTTTGAGACACCAGAAAAGTTGGCACGTGTCTGGTATGTCAAGACAGGACTCCTTGGGACTGTCTAGACTCGAATATGGGCATTGTCTCGTAAGGAACGAATTTGAGACGGCCTGGAAATGAAGTTGTAGACATCAGACGCTTCTGCTACCGGGGGTTGTCTGGATTCGGGCATGGGAAACCAGAGTTGAGACGGCGTCTGAGATGGCAATGCTGACCCGAGACATGGCTCGAGACATCAGACGTTCGGGGTCTGAGTGTGTCTGAAAAACTCATTTTCAGCTCTGTAACCATCGGGACCCGGTCGTAACTTCGCCAACAGGGATCCTCTGGGTTCGAGTCATGAAAATCAGGTTTCAGGCAAAATCTGAGATGGCTATCCTTCTCTTGAAGCCAAAAACATAACCCAGAACACATTTATTACCTCCATACGACCAAAAAACGTTACTTAAAATGCAGAATAGTGGCGGAAGCACTCCTTATAAACTCTTCTTCCGTCAGACCTCTGGGGGCATTAAGGTTAACGTATTCGATAACAAGATCCTCATTTTCATATCGATTATAAAAGTGATCAACGAATCCCACACGATCAATAGAAAAAATCCAAGGAATTCCTGAGCCTGTCCAGGTGACAATCTTACCGGCAAAGGCCTCTTTCCGCTGATTCGACTTGGCCAAAATCATTCTCGAGACCCCCAAGTGGAAGTCTCTAGCGAAATACAGTTCTATGAATTGCGGCTGGCCTAAGAATTCACAGATTAGGTCGGTTTCTTCAGTTCCGAGGTTTTGGGTTTCGACTCGCAGGTAGAGAATCCGCCTTTGGGCTAGAAGGTTCTTGAGGAGTTTGACGATAGAAGCGCTAAATTCGTTCTCGATGCAAACGTAGTTTAGCGCTTTCCAGGACGAAAACAGGTCGATCCATCCGTCGTTTAGGTCAGAAGTGACCAAATCCAAGGTTAGGATTCCAGGTTCGGCGAAATACGCTTTCAACTGATTCTTCAATTGGCCGTCGTCTAAGGGATTCTTGTGGTCACAGCCACAAAACCTAACGACTTTTTGGAATCGGTATTTAGGCACTAGGTTCTTTGGCGTCGTTCTCGTGCCGTCCCAGTAGTAATAAAGGATTTCCGTGGGTCTGTCTTTCATGATATCAACGATTTTGCTATACTGGTTCTTGTCGAATTGATCGAAAATCTTGCTGATTGGTCCGGAAAGCTGAGCGTATCGGAAATGTGCCCTAACGCTGGAAATGATTTTGAAGTAGTGCTCGTAGAATTCGGCTGGGAGGGTGTCCATGGCGGGATGGGGCTTCTCAGACTCGGCGTTTGCTGGAGCCGTTGAACTTGTTTTATACGAAAAATGTGAAAGAGTTGTGCATCAACTGAAATGTGCAAATGACACATTTGGGGTCGCATAGGTTTGGTTTTAGCATTGCGCAGGCTGGCTACTTGTGCAGGCGTTAGCGCTCAAGTCTTTCAAGCCTCAATTTAAAAGCCATTAATCCGTATTTTATCGCTACTCCGGCCTGCACCTCTGAGCCTCATCTTTTCCACCACAGCCTTTCGGGTCAACGGCGTCAATTAAAACCGTTCCCTTATGCCTGTGCCAGTCGACGATGACCCCGACTGGGCCTCCGAAAACAGCACTGTCCGGGCGCTTTTTGTGACAAACGCCAGCTGCAGGATAGTCGCTTTTGACCGCTGCGGAGCCCCGCGGCGGCACGAAGAAGTCGATCGATGTGAGGAGAACTTCGTATTCAAAAATGTGAGTTTTTAGCTCTAGAATGCAAATGATCTCGGGCAGCAACTCTGGCTGCGTTGAGTTGATCACACCGAAGTCAGTTTTCAAGTCCAGCCGCGTGATCTGGGATCTGCTTTAGATTGCAATAGCTCCAGCCACGTTGCGCCTTTGAAAGCGTCATCTAGTTGACGACTGGCTCAATCTGGCAGCCATTTCTAGGCTTTTTGGCGGTGAGTACCTTGATTTCAAGCTCTTTTTTAAGGGTTGTTTGTAGCAAGCAAGAGAGCCGAGTTCGGGGATGAGTATTTGAACAAGCCTTTTCCAATATTGCTCTAATGCCGTCTCTCCGCGCCGACGTCTTGGACAAGATCAAACACAAGTATCACCTAAGAAACCATATAGAAGTCTTGAATATCAATCCGGACGTCACTTCTTCGAATGACGGCGGCAAAAAAGGGAAGCGCCAGGACCTCAAAAAATGTCAGCACAGTGTCAACAAGATCTTTGTAAGTGAGAGTTTACATTCGGAACAGCGGCGAGTTGCGTTCTTCTAGGCATGGTCCGGCAACCCTTATCATACAATGCCGCAATCACAAGGACCACGAGCTCATAAAGGATCGACTTGAACACACTGCCGGCCAATTGCGCATTATAGTAAGAAGCGGGATCAACTCGATTCAAACTTTCTCTCCTGTGTAAGTTTCCGTGAGTCTTTAACATTCCATCAAACGTTCCGATTTCAGAATCCAGTCGTTCATCGCCCGTCCACCACCCGTCCACCACCCCTCCATTGCCGCTCCACCGCATCCTCTCCCCGACGTCATGTGTCCTCCCGTCGGGGAACGGACCAGTTAGTCCAGTTGATCTTGTCAACTTGTCCAATTTGAACAGAGCATAAATTTTGTCATCTAAGTCCCGCGTAACAGACACATCAGCCAAGACAGCATCAGAGGAAACTTTCCTAATTGACACTAGCGGCTGGACGATCGAAATCTTGGTTTTCCGCTCTTTGCAACTACGCTCGGCACCCAGTTCTGTGCCTCTCACTTCCCACCACCTCTATTTGCACTTTTGGGTCTACGGCGCCGACGAAAACGCACTTTTGCGCTTGTACCCGTCGACGGCGACCCGACTTGGCTTCCGAAAACAGCGCGGTTTGGGTGTCTTTTGTGACAAACGCCCGCTGCAGGATAGTCAGTTTCAACGGCTGCGGAGCTCCGCGGCGGCGGTGACACCGCCAAGATCGTCAGTGATTCCACCTGTAAGGAATGAGAATCACGTCCAAAGAAGCTAGGATTATCAAGCTTAAGGCCTCCGATTCCGTCAGCGTTTCCAGCTCCACTGAGGCTGGCCGAAACATCCGCCATCTGAAAGAGAAAGTTGAATCGTTCTCTCGACTACCGTACTCACGGTGCAGGCGACGAGAGCGACGGAGAGCGGAGCGAAGAGCGAGTAAGAAGCCATTGAATTCCCTAAAACGAGAAGAGTCAGAAGAGCGATTTGGCTCTGCTGGGAGCGGATTCTGACTTCTGCTTTCCAGGGCTCCGTTTTATGCAGTCCAGGAACCGTTGTCAGACGTAAACAAGGGGATTAGCCACGCTGGAACCGCGGCCAGGGAACCTCTGCTTCCTTGCTCACTGATCCATGGAGACCTCGCATTAGGTCCCGGAAGGCACAGGAACGGCATTGATATGCTGAATACTATGTATGGTTGTTATTCTGCTTGATTCGGGAAACTGAAGCGACTCGTCTACGGAAGGTCCGAAAAGCATGAGATTCCTCGTTTACCCCTAGCCGCGGTTTCAGAGTGGCTAATCCCGTTGCTTAGGTCTGACAACGGTTCCTGGACTGCATAAAACGGAGTCCCCGGAAGGCAGAAGTCAGCATCCGCTCCCAGCAGAGCCAAGTCCTCTCTCCTGACTATTCTGACTCTTCTCGCTTCAGGGAATTCAATGGCTTCTCGGTCGCTCTTCGCTCTTCTCTCCGTCGTTCTCGTCGCCTGCACCGTGAGTACCGTAGTCAAGGAAATGATTCCAACTCTTCTCTTTAGATGGCGGATGTTTCCGCCAGCCTCAATGGAGCTGGAAACGCTGACGGAATCGGAGGCTTTAACCTCGGTAATCCTGGCTTTTTTGGAAGTGACTTTCATGCTTTTCAGATGGAAGCACCGGCAGTATGGTTGATCTCACCGGTCTCCCCGGCCTCAGAGGCACTGCTGAAAGGTACCTCGCCGCACAACTACTACAAAGACTACTTCTCGAACGGTATTCCAATGGTGACGCCTTCTCTGCCGCCGACGGAATTGCTGTAGGCGCTCTCGGAAACGCCGTGAACGGAGCTCAAGGACTCGGAGGCCAGGTCTCTGGTGCCGCCGCTGGAATCCCCAACATCGCTGCAGGTATCCAGGGCAACGCCAACGGAGCCGTGGACGCTGTCGGCAACGCCGTCAGTGGAAGTCAGGGCGTCCTCGGAGGCACCAAGCCCAGCGTCGGCGCCAACGCCAATGGCGACAGTCGTCTCAGCATCGGAGGCAACTGAAGCCTGAACTGACTGGAACCAATTCGGGGGTGGTGAGGAGTTTGTTTGAAGGCAAATAAATTCATTGCAATCAGTCTCTTCCGACGCTTCAGCCTCCTCGTCTTCCGCTTCCGGATAATAGCTACATTGCACTCAAACTTCCATTTGTCGGACTTAGAAAAGTCGAACTGAGCGGTTACGGTAGTTCCCGGAATCTGGGTCGAAACGCGAACAGTGCTCAAGTCAAACTCGACGTGGGGAAGACAGAGTTCGTGCACAAAACGCCATTGAAGATCGGCGTATTTGAAAGGGCAACACTTGCCTTGGAATTCACGGTCTTGGGTTACGGTAGCCGAGTTGGGATCGTTACCTTATGGTCAATGAAGTTCTCGTAACAACATTTGCTGAACTCGAATCCGTTGAGGCTCGGTTCGGACAAGGTATCGTCGAGGCAGCAGACCGTTTTGGCTTGCTGACCGCCCCTCCGTCGCCGCTCCATTGCATCCTCTCCCCGACGTCATGTGTCCTTCCGTCGTGGAACGGACCAGTTAGTCCAGATAATCTTGTCAACTTGTCCAATTTGCACAGAGCAAAAATCTTGTTAACTAAGTCTCGCGTGGCAGACACAGCAGCCAAGACAGTATCAGAGGCGACTTTCCTAATTGACACTAACGGCTGGACGATCGAAATCTTGGTTTTCGACTCTTTGCAACTACGCTCGGCACCCAGTTCTGTGCCTCTCACTTCCCACCACCTCTATTTGCACTTTTGGGTCGACGGTGCCAACGAAAACGCACTTTTATGCTTGCGCCCGTCGACGGCGACCCCCGCTTGACTTCCGAAAACAGCGATGTTTGGGTGTCTTTTACGACAAACGCCCGCTGCAGGATAGTCATTTTCAACGGCTGCGGAGCTCCGCAGTGGTAAGGAGAAGCCGATCGATGTGATGAGAACTTTGTATGCAAAGATGTAAGTTTCTAGCCTTAGAAATTAGAAGCTGGCAGCCAATCAAGCTGCGCTGAATGCCTATCAAAGTCATGCGTAATCTGGGATTTGCTTTAGATTGCATAAGACTGTCGGCCCTTTCAGGTTTGGCTTTGATTCGAAGAGCAACCGCTGTGGAAGGTTTCGAAGCTCTCTGTAGGACGACTATGTAGGACGACTTCAAATCGTACTGGGATGTGAGATCTACTTCTCTATACTCTCGTAAGCGTCGACACCATGGAAACTCCTCTCGCTTCCCGATTTCAACGTGGAACTGCCACGGGAGGGTCCTGGATGACCAATGGCGGACTAACAACAGCTTGGAAGCGAGCCGCAAAGCGAGCAAAGAGAACCTGCGAGGTTGGAAACCCCCTGTTATCAAAGGTCATCCGCGATCTGCAAAAGGAGGAGTGCTTTGCTGGAGAAACTGTCAAACGCAAGAGTGGCCGACCCTCCCGCTCAACTGTCTTCACCGAACCAAAAGACTGAGGAACGACGTGCACGGCGTGCGAAATCTCAACTCCGTAAGAAACTTCAGTCTTTCTCCAAACTTCAGACTTCGTATTTTAGGCAGGCAGTCAAAGCTCGACAAATCGGGGCACCAATCGCTAGGATACGATAAAATGGAAATCAACGTCCTCTCAAAGCTACATTGGAAGCTGTGTGGCGCTTGTTAGCAAAGCTTACCGTCGAGTCCGAAGCTCTAAAGGCAGAACAGCGGCAGATGGGTGGTTAAGATATACGGTCAAAGACAGAATGCATTGTACGCAGTTGGCTAACCCTAATAAAGTCTTACAGTAGTGGAAAGAAGCATTGCAATCTTCAGATTTTAGGCGCACTGTCGTCACGTCCGTCAGATAGTCGAGGCCAGCAGGCCTCTTTACGTGCATTCGTTTGGGTCGATAGCGCCGACGAAAACCGTTCCTTTATGTCTGCGCCCGTCGACGGTGACCCAGACCGGGCCTCCGAAAACAGCGCTGCCCGGGCGTCTTTTGTGGCAAACACCAGCTGCAGGATAGTCATCTTCACCGCTGCGGCGGACCGAAATCGACCCCGCAGCGATACGAAGAAGTCGATCGATGTGAGGAGAACTTGGTATTTAAAAATGTAAGTCTTTAACCTCTAAAATCTTACATTTTTGTGAGAGTTTATGACTTGGACAAGCTTTCTCAAAACGTTCTAACTGAACATAAGGCTTTTCTGCAATTTTAGATTTCATATGTCGCAAAATAAGGCTAATTGGGACTTCTAAATGTCGTTTTTGAGCGTCTCAGCTCACCAAGCGAAAACGGAGAACAAGCAAACGGAAACGTTGATTCACTGCATGTGGGAGGTAAAACTCAACTGTTTAGAAACATCATAAGTGAGCCCATTATAGACGTCACTGTTGAACTCAAAAGGGAAGCGGAAGGTTTGGATGGAAGCGATGAAGAACTTGAAGGTTTGCTAAACTTTTTCTATTTAACTAAGCCAAGGCTATTTCAGAAGCAGGAGTGAACCTCGACCGGCAATCATCTTCCAACGCACCCACCAGACCAAATTCACAAGAGTCGCTGGTTCGGTCAGCTCGGAAGAGAGGATTCCCAGATCGATTCTCACCGGAACCGCGCCCCTCGAAGAAATCCTTGAAGCAGGTCGCTGAGGACAGCGCTATTGAGGTGTGCCGTATGCTTGGACTGACCTATGAAGGTCTTTACAATTTCCCGGAACAAGTGAAATTGTACTTGGAGAACCAAGCACGTCCTTAAAAACAACCTCGTTTTTGTTAACTAAGCGAAATTTAATGGAAATGAAGTGTAATTCCAAATGAAGTGTAAAATGAACTACGGTGGACAAAGCATGTGAATACAACCTCAATTGTGTGAACAAATTAGATTTGGAATAGGTGCGTCCTTGTTCACCAGGTCGTTTTCAAAGGAACTTTCGATTGAATTGAAAGCACTAAGCACTGCTTTCACGAAAAATGAGATTGAGTTTTCAACCTGAGCTCACTTTTCACTGTCATGGTCAAAAACTAAGAACTGCTATTCAGATAAGATCGAAGTTCATTACGGCTCAATGCCTGCTTCAAAATCTTTGGCTGTCTGAAATGTGATTCTAAATGATATTTGAAAGGTTTAACTTAACAGTTTTGAAGACTATTAGCACAATGAGAGCTATCGGGCACAGTCCCAGGCTGTGTAAAAACAACCTTAACCCAATGTTACAATTAATGTTCGTGTCTTAGAATAGTTTTAAATAAAAGGGCTAGACGTTTTGCGGTTTAAAATAAGTTTCTAGCTAATTTTTAGACGGCTTGAAAGCTTTTTAGCACAATGAAAACTTTTGGACAAACCCCTTTGTTGAGAAAAGTTGTTTGAGGCTGAAATCCTAAAAGTCGATATGTGGTTCAGCTTTTGCTTTGGTACAAGCGTGTGGCTTTTTCATCTGAGACAAGTGTTGATTGTGATGAACAGCCTCTTAAGACGAGCAATCAGGCCCAAGCAGTGGGGCTTCAGCACCCCTGTTATATACAATTGCTTAGTGGGATTTTCGTCACGACAACCCGTCGTCTTACGAACTTTACTAATACGAAGTTCTCGAAAGTTCTATCGTTGCGGGACCGCGACCAAAAACTTTCTGGAATTTTCCGGAGCTTTCTCGAATGTTCTAAAAAGTGTAATAGGAGATTTACACTCCGTCAATATGCAGAGTTTGAAAAGGTCGAAGACTCTGCAGTGCATGCAGAGTAGTAGATTCTTTTAATGGGGAACTCGAGATGGAACACGAGATGTTTACGACGGAGCATAAATAAAAAATTTGAATTGTTAGAATGTGGTGCGGGAGTCCGGTTGGTTGATACTCTACGCACTGCTAAAGTCCGCTAAAGTCCGAAAGCTTTTTGACTGGGCAGGTTGACAAGTTTTAGATGTGATTTTTTAGAAGATTCCTGAATTGTTCATTGGGTCTTGGCATGGTATTTCAAATTGTATACGGTAGAAATACAAAATTTACCTAAATAGTGGAATAACTTTCATTTCATTGTTATACTTTGCGATGGTTGTGGATGGTCGCTCTACAGACTGCCCGCGTTCGCGTTAAGTGTGCTACTGATACTTAGAAACTGGCCATGCTGGCCAGTTTTACTTTTAAACATTGTTAGGAACTCTGCAGTGTCTGCTGAGTACTACATTAGAAAACTGGCCAGGCTGGCCAGTCTTGGGTGCGCTACCGATACTTAGAAATTGGCCAGGCTGGTCAGTTTTACTTTTAAAAATTGTTGGGGACTCCGCAGTGCCTGCTGAGTACTTTATTAGAATAGTGGCAAGGTTGACCAACTTCGAGTGTGCTCCTTATACTTATAAACCTCGCAAACATTGTTTTGGACTCTGCAGTACATGCTGAGTCATTGAACATTGGCTACGCCGGCCTTTGAGTGTGCTCCCCATACTCCCCGCAGTTCCTGCTGAGTACTACATTAAAATAGTGGCAAGTTTGACGGATTTCCAGTGTGCTCCTTATACTTACAAACCACGCGAACATTGTTTTGGACTCTGCAGTACTTGCTCAGTCATTTAACATTGGCCAGTTGTTTCTTTCAATTGATGCAATTTCAGAGACAAGCTTAAAAATGTTTAATGCTCAGTCACCTGGCCGTCGAAGAACCACGGCTCATTTTCCTTTGACGGATGCTGAGCGATCTCGAAACCGTCGTATCTCCAGACGTCTAAGTTTCGACGACTCTCTGCTCTACCTCGGTCCTATGAACAATCTTTGCCAGTACTGCGGAGCGTTTCACTTTGAAGGTGTTGAAAACTGCTGCGAGCACGGTAAAGTCTTCATTCCGCCCATGAGAAAACTCTGGGAACCGCTCCAAAGTCTGTACTTCGATCACAGCTTTCCCGGACGGACTCAGTTTCTGGAGAACATCTTGTCATATAATACGTTACTTTCGATGGCTTCGTCAACTCATGACAGAGTGCTCCAGAATCCACACGGAGTTCAAGCGGTAAAGGTACGTTTCGGTTCTTGTAAACATAATTAAAGACTTTCTTAAGATTCGCGGATCTGTGCACCACATGCCATCTGCTCTCTACCCCAACAATCCAAACCGTCCTCGATATGGGAATCTGTACGTATACGACCCAGAACGTGCTACTGATTATCGGATGAACGAAGTTGTTTCTCGGTACGTTGACGAGGAAGTACTCAAAACTTTGGGTCAGAGAGTTGCGGAACACAATGTGTTTGCAAGAGCGTACCACCATATGGACGAACTTGTCAAGGAGCAAGAGTCACGCGGCATTCCGGTATTTTCCTTTTTCTTTAAATTAAATTTAACACATGACACTAAAGGCATACGCTATGCGTATGAAGTTAATCGACGCGAGAGAAGCGGATCCTGAACAGCTCGTGGCGCATCCTGGCGTATACGAGGCTCCTCGCTGCGGAGATATGATCTCAGTGTATTTTACTTGTGGATCAGAAATGAACATCAAGGAACGAGGATTTATTGTTTATCCGAAAAAGGATGAACACACGCCGTTCGAGATCCGGTACTACTTGCCGTTTGTTGACGCGTTCTGTTTTCCTTTACTTTACGGTTATGGAGAAGAGTCTTGGAGATCAGGTAAGCAATTGCTTTTTGTGATTTTGATAAGTTTTCTCAAGGGATTCCGTTTCAAACGGAAAAGAAACCATTCTTTGAAAGAATGGTACAAATCAAACAAGACTTAGCTTCGAAGGGAATCAAAATCGATTGGAATGAAGAGGAACATAACCGTGAAGAAATTCCTCCGGGAGCTCAAGTTCAGATGGAAGAAATACAACGAATGTTGTATGATGAATCCTTGGATTGCGAATTTGAAGAGCGTTCTCCTGTTCCGCACGACAGTGATTCCACTGCGTCTGATGACAACGTTCTCGAGGAAGATATCTATGAAGACAGTCATCCTGAAGAAAGCAACGTTACGATTACTGAACGTTACGGTGACTTTTATCCTCAAAGGACGGAGTTTAACGTGAACGAAGTTGGAAACCGACTTCTTATTGACGACGTTGAAGATAGCGGTGACGAAACGGTGAGTTCT
>KN167259.1:29310-39602 GCA_000757745.1 Steinernema scapterisci
CGCTTCCAGATTCACCGCGAAGCACCACTTGACGTGGAGACCTCCCTTGACAAACAGAAGTCATAACAGAGGAATTTTTGTGCGATGAGTTGGCAGGTTTTTGCGTTATTTCTGGGAGGAGAATCTTAGGAAAAGTCGAGAGTTCAAACGGGCTTAAGATCAGGCATTGGAGGCGAACGAAACCCGGGATTATGAATTTAGCCAAGTCAAGCATAGCGAATCCCGAACGTCACAAAGTTCTAAAGGCGTTCGAAATCCAAAATCCAAATCTTGCGAAAATTTTGCGAAATGAGCCTTAGTTAAAAATGCGATTTGCGTAGGCGCGCGCTCACAAATAGAATATTTTCTGACGTCAGAAAGTGCAGCCGAGGAAAGTTTAGAGATTGGTGCTCTTAGGCACAGAGAACGGCGTCAAACAGCAGATGTTTGGGGCTAAGGACGACGGGGAATCCGTGATTTTAGGGGTCTTCAGAACGCTCTGCTTATGAACCTGAGTTCTCAAGACCTCAAGAGATTACGGAGAACCCGAATTTGCAATCTTAGAATTGGAATTCTCCACTTCAGGGGTGGTCGCGGACACAGAATTTCGAAGTAGCCCGGAAGGCTCTCAGGCTCCTCATTCGACTGGTAGACCGCTTAAAACCGGTAGGATCTGCAAGATATCCAAGACTCCTAATTAAATGTGGGTGTCCAGCAGCCCCACGCCAAAGAGTCCTAAGACTTCCCCAGACCAATTTCCCCGGAAACAATCTCGTGAAACCTTTTAAACACCCCCTCACGTCAGCGCGAAATAGTGAATAAGCTTCCTGTCAAGTCACAAACGTCAGACAGTGTTTAGAATAGCAGATCTCCGTCTTTGAAACACGCCATAATTGAAACCATCGAACGTGGGACTCAAAAAGTGGTCACAGAATGCCTAAACAGCGTTCGCAAAATAAGGAGAAAACAGGCCGACCTCAGATATTTCAACACAAGAGGAACAATGCAAAAGAGGAAAGATTAGGGCTGAGAGGCTTAAGGGTCATCGACTTTGGAACTTAGAGAGGATGTGTTGTGCATCTTAAGACAGAATCGACGTTCTGCCAAAGCCAAATGCAGGATTTTAAGATTTGGGTCTTTGGATTAGGAAGGCCACGACGTGACATTGGTAGATTAGGTCTAAGAGTTTCGCGCCAAAACGACCACGCAATCCTTAAATGCCAACACGGACACATATCGACTGTGACAGCGATTCGCGGAAGCAGAGATGCAAAAGCGGCAAAAGAAGGTGTGCTGAGGGGGAGAGGCGCGTGTTGACGCTCGTCCCTCTCGACGACTTAATTGCCTTCTTCCGGCCGGGGCAGCGATTTCTCGGCCGGTCACCAGCCTGTGTGGCTCTTCATGGATCCTGAGCCCCAGTCATCATCTCCACCCACAACGATTAGCCCACCCACCGCCACTCACCCCAGGCGCAAAGATTCTAGCAGAGATTCTCTCCCTCTCTGGACTCGGGGAGAAGAAGATAACGCCGTCAACAATCGTCAATTATTAATTCCGACAAATTGAAAGCGTTCGCGCGCGTTTCCCACGCAGCCACAACCGTCGGCGACGCCGTTGGAGGCCGAGGCTAAGCTGAATCCACTCGACGATGCCCCGCCGGCAGAGCCGTCGGGCGGCGGCTGAGAGGAGAAGAAGAGGAGCCTGGAAATCCGATCCTCGAGGAGGACGAGGAGAAGAGACTACTCTGCTACGACGGGTTTTGCTCTTTATAGGATGTGGGTTATTATGGGGACAGAGAGGAGAGGACAAGTTTTGGGTTACAAGGGGTGTTTTGGTCAATCGGAGGTTTTGCAGATTAATCAGGCTAAAACGGAGAATCTTAGGCTTAAGGATTGTGGATGAGATATGCTAAAAATGTTGCTGAAACTGAAGATACGCCTTCTGATCCGGTCTGAGCTCCGTGACGTCCAGAAGGGGTGAGTCAGAGTTTCTCAGCTTTGTTGCTGCTATAGATGGTAAGAGTAGGAGATGGCTGAGGAACCTTGACATCGAACCTTTGCCTCTAAGGGCTTAAGACTCAAAGCCAGATTGGGCACGCTAAGCTCGGGCTGTATCCCTACAACCAGGTGGTAGAACTACGGGTTTCCAGAGAACAGGGGCCAAACCATCTCAGGCTAAAAAAGTCGCAAAACCGAGCAGCTGAAACTTGTTTACGTTCAGAAGTATCTTAAATCGTTATAGCTTAACAAACTACGCCAACGGAACTCGCAGTGCGTCATTAGAAACATATTATTGCTGAATAGAGCCAAACCACCTGCGTCAACTCCACCTTTTTTTCAAACATTAAACCTTAGAGATCTCGATCAAGTTCTACCCAGCCTAAGCTCTGAGAAATCCTGAGGAATCCGGCTTACCTTAATAATGGTCACAGAGGCAGACCGGTGCAGCTGCGGAGAAGAAGTACTCGTCGGACAGGACGATTTGCGGTGGTAAGGCTGATACTGAAACGACGTGCGCGGAGAGGAGCTCGCGGTGTCGGGGAGCGGGGGCGACGCCGCCGGGAGACTGACAGTTTCGGGGCCATCATAGTTCAGCGATCCGTTGGATTCGGAGATGGCGGCGGCGAAGCCTGGCTTTAGGAGCAACGTGCACTCGAGTTGAGCATCGGACATTTAATTTTGATTCCCTGAAAGACTGAAAAAAGCGGCTGATTAAACAGAGATCGGAGTGGTCGGGGGACAGGGAGAGTGATACGGGGGAGGAGGGATCACGGGGTTGTTAGATTAAAGTGGGGAATCCAGCTCTTTCAAAGGAAGGTCAGGTATATCTGGAAAGGTCCGAAATTAGGAGATTTTGATCTTAAGGAAGCTTTCCTACAAACTAGCAGACTGGTATTTTGGCCCTGGAAGCCGCTCAATACAAAGCCCAGCAGCTCAAGTTGGCACAAGCCCGAAAACAATCAAATCGCGGATGAAACGCTCAAGTAGGACCCTTCAGCAAACACTAATCTGTCGTCGAGAGGTTCACGACAAACAAAAAGCGCAAATTCTCCCACGCGAATCAGGGTGGCGACGGTGTTCGGATCGGAGATCTTGAATTTTAGGATTTAGAGATTAATTGGGTTAACTGGTTTTGGGGAGAGGTAGATTTAGTCATGGGACGACATGTGTTCTTGCACTCTCACAGGTGGGACCAAAGATCCTGAAGCCAGATCTAAGCCACGAGTCCTTTTGAGCCTAATTAACACCCTAGTCAACCCCAGCGATCCGACTAGTGATTGACCCCGTTTCCACTTGGCCTCCTCGCGCCAGCGCCCTATTGTCCTCTCCGCGCTTACTCGGAAATAATCGAAATGTTCCAATAATGAATTATTCAAATTCCTCGCGGCTTTTGGCCAGTGGAACCTTCTCGCGCACAGCCTGCAGCCGACCCATGATCAGGACACGCGCTGACGACCAAACACGCGCGACGGCGTACAAGGATATGAGTTCTCTGGGAGCGATTTCGGAACCAAGGACCATCGGAGAACTCGTTCTAAGTTCATATCCTATGCATAGGAAAACGGACGACGACGCGTTGAGCACACGTTTTGTTGACAAAAGACGAAGCCGGCGCACGAATCTTTCCAAGGGGGTTTTGGATCAGATAAGAGATTCTGAGTAATTGGATTCGAAACACACACAAACAAGAATCGATTTGTGGTGGACCTCACAGAACGGATGGCGAGCGGGAGGCGGAAGAATCAGCAGCTAGCTGCGGGAGGATAAAAATAAATATTTGCGGGGTGGAGGGGGAAGCACGGTGCGCGACTGTGCGCAGTAGCAAAGGAGAGGAATTGGTGTGCATTTGGGAGTAGCGGAGGAATGGGGTTTTGCAGAAGTTGATGGGTGGATATGAGTCTGCCGACGTCAAATTTGGCAGCCGATCCAATGGAATCCAGGCCAAGCCTAGGAGGAGTACAGTCTTAGATCTCTGATAAGCTTCACAGGTCTTACTATAGACCCACTAAGGGCTCAAACACTAACCAGAAAACCCAAAAACCTAGCTCACCTCTCCCAAAAAAGCCACATACCAACCCGCTACGCTCAGAATCTATATTTGTCCAGAACAAACACTGCCAGTCTGCTAAAGTGTTTATGGGTGGTATCCGTGAAATCCCATAAGAAGCCAACATCGTTCCAAGGACAGCCATTCTTGGCTTATAGGACGCCTGCACGCGCAAAAATTAAAATTGTGGATGTGTTTGCTTTAGGGTTACAAGCCAGAAGTGCAGATCCCTGGCGTTGCACTTGGCTTATCGACCTAATTCACAATGCCCCATTCCTCGTAGAAGAGATCTTAAGTTCTTGGCTTTTGGGTGTAAAGTCCAGCTGATCTAATACGCCG
This sequence comes from Steinernema scapterisci, assembly GCA_000757745.1. Classification (NCBI taxonomy): domain Eukaryota; kingdom Metazoa; phylum Nematoda; class Chromadorea; order Rhabditida; family Steinernematidae; genus Steinernema; species Steinernema scapterisci. Next base: position 33,676 of record KN167259.1, read on the forward strand.
AAATCGGAATTTTTGTCCTTTTTGGGATTGTCAGATCTTTCCGCACTTCTCTGTGTACTTAATGCACCTGTATCAATGGGTCCACAAAGGTCAAAAATGGTGATTCTAGACTAGGAACGCCGCCGACTCTCTGATCCTATAAGCCAGGAACTACTCTTGGTCGGATTAGGAAACTAGTTCCAAGGGCAAAGAATGACTGGTGATCCTATATTAACAGAGCTAGGCGTCCATTTCTCATTCAGTGCCTGAAACTCAATGAAACTGACCCTTTCTGTCTTCTCTGTTTGCCTTCTGGGCTTCGCCTTGTCCCATGAGGGCAAGTTCCTGAAACGGAACCTAAGGTGAGTTGATAGAATCTGACCAGAAGTTGAATGACGGAAATTTCAGCCTGGGAGCCATCAGAGGTCGCCTTCTTACTAACCCTGACGGGACTTCAACCTATGCCTTCCAAGGAATTCCGTACGCTGAGCCCCCTGTTGGGGATTTGAGGTTCAGAGCGCCTGAGCCCAAGAAGCCCTGGCACGGAGTTTTGAATACGAAGGCTTACCGCAACAACTGTATCTACAATTCTAGGTATTTTGGGAAGTTTTTGGATGGCTTTGATAGACGAGATTTCAGCATAACTCCTCTCCAAGTGTCCTACAATGAGCTCTCGGAAGACTGCCTCTACATGAACATCTTCACGTCCAAGACCTGCCTGGAATCAAAGAACTGCTCGGTCCTGTTCTTCATCCACGGAGGCGGATGGAAAGCCGAAGGACCAAAGATGCTGAAAGCTGAGACGATGGTAGGTCACAAATCTGGATTTCCTAAGATTGGAATCGCATTCAGATTGAGAACTTCTTGCCCGAAGACCGAAACGTCGTCTTGGTCACCTTCGCCTACAGACTGGGCTTCCTTGGGATGATCAACCTGGCCCCGGAAATCAAAACTTGGGAAACAGTGAAGAATCTGGCTTTGCATGGTAAGACCCACATGAATTCTGGAACCCGAAATCGTAATCTCCAGACCAACTCTTGGCCCTTCAATTCGTCAACCGCGAGATCCACAACTTTGGAGGAGACCCATCGAAAGTCACCCTGATGGGTCACAGCAGCGGAGCCTATGACGCCTACAGTCTGTACATCTCTCCCAGGACTGACAACCTTATCAGCCAAGTCATCGTCATTTCCGCACCTTATGGTGATCACAAGAGGAAGCCAGGTTTGTTATTCTTAGTCCTTCGAACCTTGAAATCCCAATTTAGACGCCAACACAGCCACCAGCCGCAAGATCGCCCAGCTTCTTGGCTGCGCTAAAGAAGACACGGACTACAGTAACCTGGTCGCTGTGGAGAACGTCCTGAGCTGCCTTAGGAAAGTTCCCGTGGAGAAGCTCGTGGACGCTCAGAGAAGTGCTGAGAACGCCGGATCCCAGCTGGCGATGAGAGATGCGGATATGAATGGACTGGATCCGGTAAGAAATCGCCCAAAGACTCATGCTGGATTCGTGATTTCAGATCTTTCTGGCCGACGTAAGAAGCCTTATCTCTCACAAACGCGCCCTCCCCATGCTCGTCGGAACCACGTCCAAAGAACTGAGCCTGTCTTATGGCCTCGTCAAGGGCGGCGTCGTCAATTCCTTGGCAGTTCAGGGCACTTGTGCCTATGCTGTAGCCCAGACGGGAGCTAAGAACGCGTCTCTTGCTAGGCAGAAGTGTGTGGAGTTTTACAGCAATGGTTTGTCCCTAATCTCTATCTTTGCTATTCCTTGATGTCGTCATTTCCAGCCTCCCACACCCGCTACCTCATCGACGATCTTTACTTCTTCTCTTCCGCCAACTCCTACGCCCGATTCAACTCTCCAAGAAATCCCAAGACCTACCTTTACCAGTTTGACTACGCCGATATTGGAGATGCCTACTACGTGAGTCCTAACTTCACCTTGCCCCATGACAAGGAACCCTATCACGGCCAGGAACTGGTAAGATCAGGTTCTCTTAGAAGCGTACATTTACAGCGATTTCAGGCTTATCTCTTCGGCCTGTACCAAGGCAAGTTTACTCCCAAGGACCGCCAGATCCAGAGAGACTGGAGCCAGCTGATCGTCAATTTCGTGAATACCGGAAATCTAGGATTCGCTACCTGTCAGTGGACTTTGGCCAGAATGGAAAGATGACTCCGGAAATAAAGACAGGATACCACGCTGAAGCCGTCAAGCTGTGGGACAGCATTAAATACTAGGGTTTCTTATCGTATATCTCAATAAAACTTGTTAAGTTCTCTTTAGTTCCTGTGCACCCAAAAGCACAGAACTACATCTTTACTCCAGTGGATGACCACCCACGTGAATCCCAGCGGCCATCATCCTACCTTGACGCCGGAAACCAGTTCTTACTGTCGATCTGTTCTTTGCGTTTTGTCATAGCGCGCGATCTGACGGAACAGGAAAGGCAGAAATTCAAGCACTTGTTCCAGCTTCTCTTGGGACTTAGAATTGCCCGTAGGGAGTCACGGATTTTAGCGCCACTGACTGTACTTTTGAGGCTGAGGCTTTTGATGCAAATTCTGTCCGGAGCGGACGTCTCTATTTGCAATGCTGAGCTGTGTCAAGCCTCGCTTTTGAAAAGACGTTTCTATTCAACTTCGACGCATCCTTTCAACGTCAGAAATGACTCCGAATCCTTCTACTGCTTCTGCTGCCAAGCATTCATCTGTCGACGATCGTCCTGAAGCAACCCCATCCTCAGAACAGAACTTCTCGCTTCTCCCTTACGATATTATCCACGACTTCTTTCACCTTTTGCCAGATAATAAGAACGAGCTCCCTCCAGGTAGTCTTTCTCTGATCCGTTTGAAAGGACCCTGGAATGAGCTATACGCGCCGAAATTGCATTCCGCCGAAGCTTCGTTTCAATGATACCTGTATTAGTTTTGAAGATAACGTCAATCAAAAGCAAGCTGTGAACGCATGCGGTACTCTCAAGCTGCAAAAGCTTCGCCACTGGGGAAACTTACCAAAAGTAATTCCTGTCTTTGAAGCGTTTGATCCGGTGTTTACAAACATCAGATTTGACTACTCCACGCTGTATCATGAAAATGTTCCTGAAGTTGGAGAGCACTTAAAAGAGTTCCTCCGGAAACAACTCACAGGTCCATTTCTGGAAGATCTAAGATGCAACGTTGAGGAAGACGTTGACATTGACAAAGAGCTCGTCCAGTTCTGCAGCTCAGCTCGCTTCAGAATGTTGCACTGGAGTTCGGCGCTGTCGGTTTGTACCCTGTGTCAAGTTTACAAGAACTGGCAGAACCGAGAGATCGGAGAATTCAATCAAGAGCGACTAATTTCAGTCTCTGTGGACATAGACGACTTGCGTGAACTTCGGCGCGAACTAAGCTTACATAAAAATCCGCGCAGCGGCTCCTTCTACTGGAAACGCGACTTCAACGCTTCGAATCCCACCTACACAGTCGAGATGCACGTAGTATGGCAAGGGGGGTACAACGAGAATAACCACAGCCTGTACATCTTTTTTGGGAAGCGAAATGACCAGCTACTATTGGATACGGTTCGGAGAGGAAGAGGCGAATGTTGTTCCCGGGTGAGCCATAATAAGTATGCAGAATACATCCGAGATGATATTGAGGAGGTGTTGAAAAGATTTATTCAGTAGATGTTTTTGGTTTGGAGTTGGTGGCGATAAATTCAAATGGTTGGTTTGTCCTGTTAGGGTTTGGTCGCTGAGCCGCTTAGCGTAAAAACCAGTTCTTTTGCGCCATTGACTGTGCTTAAATTCTGTCCGGACTGTTCGGCTACAGCCTGTGCAGTTGAGACCAATTCTGTCCGGGGTTGACGTCTCTATTTGCGATGCAATTATGTGTTAAGCACCGCTTTTGTAATGACGTTGGGACTCTGGGACTCAGCTGCGACTCAGGATTGTCCAAGCAAGGCACGGATGGTTTGGGAGCTGAAGCGGTTAAGCTTTGGGACAGCATTAAATACTAGGGTTTCTTATCGTATATCTCAATAAATTAGTTCTCTTTAGTTCCTGTGCACCCAAAAGCACAAAATTACATCTTTACTCCAGCGGATGACCACCCGCGTGAATCGCAGCGGCCGTCATCATCATTATCAGTTATCTTGATGCCGGAAACCAGTTCTTACTGTCGATCTGGTTTTTGCGCTTTGTCCTAGCGCGCGATCTAACGGAACGGGAAGAGTAGAAATTCAATCAATTGTTCCAGCTTTTCTTGAGACTTAGGGGTCGCCCGTAAGGGGTCAAGGATTTCAGCGCCATTGACTGTACTTTTGACACAAATTCTGTTCGGAGTGGACGTCTCTATTTGCAATGCTGAGCTGGTCAAGCCTCGCTTTTGGACAGACGTTTCTATTCAAGTTCGGCGTATCTTTTCAACGTCAGAAATGGCTCCGCATTCTTCCACTGCTTCTGCTGCCAAGCACTCATCTGTGGACGATCGTTCCGAAGCAGTCCCACTTTCAGAGCAGAACTTCTCGCTTCTCCCTTACGATTTTATCTACGACTTCTTTCACCTTTTGCCCGATAATGAAAGCGAGCTTCCTCCAGGCAGTCTTTCCCTGATCCGTTTGAAAGGGCCCTGGAATGAGCTATACGCGTCGAAATTGGATTCCGCTTTGAAGCTTCGTTTCAATGATACCTGTATTAGTTTTGAAGATAACGTTAATCCAAACCAAGCTGTGAACGCATGCGGTACTCTCAAGCTGCTAAAGCTTCGCCACTGGGGAAACTTACCAAAAGTAATTCCTGTCTTTGAAGCGTTTGATCCGGTGTTTACAAACGTCAAATTTGACGGTTTAAATTTATGAGGCCAGACGCATAAACATGTGGCAAAATCACCGTAGGGTTACAATATTATAAATCGGTATGGGGCTTTTGAGTCTACGGTCCTATTTCGTTGGGCTGATTCACAGTATCCTGGGAGGACCTTACATTGTTCACCTCTGACAGTAGTAAAAGTATGGTTTTAAATCGTTGAGTGGTTGTCCTTTGCTGAAACACCCAATCAATAGATTTTCAGTGTGTTTAGAAGACTTACACATGTGAAAGAAGTTAGAGATCTGGTGCTTTGGTTGATCTTGTGTCCAGTCCAAAATATCCACGTCCAAAATACGGTGGGTCAGTTAGAATATGACCAGAAAAACGTTGAAACTTTTGAAAGACCGTTGGGTTTATGACCAAGAGAGAGGTCTTATAACCATATAGACTTCATCCGTCATGCCGCCTTGACACTACCTGGCAATGGGAAATGGACTTCCCACACGAATCAATTATGCCGCCAGCGACCGCGATACGCACGGAGAAGCCAATATCCGTTAATTACTGGAAGGGGTAGGTGGACGCGCGCGTTGGCGAAGGAGCGGTTGTCCATTGGCAACCACACGGGAAAGAAGTGATTGGCTTATTGATTGAGGACACGGCTGGCTTTCCAGTTAATTAATTTTGATGGTGTTGGGACATGTGGAAAGGAGTTGTACGCCAAGCTTCGGACCGTTCTTAACACCTTGAGATTGTGAAACAGATGACGCTGAAGCTGAGAGCGGTGGTGCTCCAAGTTCGGGTCAACAAAAGCCAAGTTCTGATTGATGGGTTGGAAAGGGCCATGGGATGAACTAGTAAGATCCAGATTGCGAGGTCGTATTATGTACACAGAGATGAATGTACTCAGAACTACTCAAGCACCCATTACTAGTACCTTACTCCAGCGGATGGCCACCCGCATTGATTCCAGCGGTCGTTGTCAATGCTGAGCTGTGTCAAGCCTCGCTTTTGTAAAGCCGTTTCTGTTTAACTTCGACGCATCCTTTCAACGTCAGAAATGGCTCCCAATCCTTCCACTGCTTCTGCTGCCAAGCACTCATCTGTCGACGATCGTCCTGAAGCAACCCCATCCTCAGAACAGAACTTCTCG
>KN167259.1:43818-57669 GCA_000757745.1 Steinernema scapterisci
TTCTCCTCGTTCTGCTTGTAGGCCTTCTTTGTGGCTTCCACGTCCGCCGCGGCCTGTTCCAGTTTCGCCTCCATCGCTTCGACCTGCTTCGCGGCCCACTTAGCCTTCACTTCGTTTTCCGCTCCTAACTGGGCCGTTATAAGGGCACTCTGGATCTTCTGCAGGTTCCTAAGGGATGTTTCCGCCTTCTTCTGCTCGAATCTAGCGAGGACGTTTTTCATTCCAAGTTCCAGGTAGTCAGCGAGGTTCGTGTGTCCATCGGTTCTGGCCTTGTCAACCAAGCTCTGTTGAGCTTGTTGAGCTGCTCGATGTGCGGCCTCAGTAGTTGCGAGGTCGGCTTCGAGGGCTTCCGTTTCACTGCGAACGGCGACGAGCGATTGTTCGGTCTTTGCCAGGTCTTTTTCCAAGGAAACTTTGGTTGCGGGATCTGAAATTGATTAAATTTAGGTTTAGTTATCAAAGCGACGGAGAAGCCATAGTGGTTCTTGCGAACTCACCAATAGTAGTAGTAGTGGCTTGTGTTGAGCTCACGGTAGAGGATGTTGAAGAAGCGCCAGTGCTTGTGGTCACTGTAGCTCCGGACACTGTAGATGACAGAACGGCACCAGTGATTCCTCCACCGGACACTCCTCCAACGGTCGTTCCACTTGCACCTCCGTCGCCGCCACCGCCATCACCCACATTGGGCAGATTAGGAGCACATCCTTGAACGCCAAGGCAGAGAATAGAGACGAGTAGACTCAGCACCAATATCTTCATTTTGAAAGTGATACCCAAACACCCAGCCGCGCTCTCTTAAATCCCGAATTCTCCTCTCAAACCGGATCAATTTTTGCAACATTTCAATCTCCCTTTGTTGCAAACTCGAAAATCAAAAAATCAGAGACGTCTTCGCGCGATGGTGAGAAAGATATCCGTTCCACTTTTTCATTACTGCTTAGGTCAGTCTGGCGCCGACAGTTAGGAGAAAGTGATTGATTCCCGATTTGTGGTTTTTTAACAAAGTGAAATAAATCAAGATTTGGGCGTGCGAAATCAACCAATTTATCTGACTTCTCTTCAAATTTGGAGTCGGACCGCTCCTAAGAACTTCCGTCTCAGGACTCGAAGAGCGTCTCCCTCCGGAGCAACCAAAGATGGGCGCCCAAAACTCCCTTGAAGTCATTTACAATGCCGCGATGACCCACGCATCGCTTCTTATGAACTCATCCTGTATTTCAATTCTACAATCCTTATCAAACGTCCAAAATGGCCACGACTCAATCTGCACCTAGAAAGACGCTCAAGCCAAAGCAAAGAGAACCCAAGGATTGCCAGAGCCTCTCGCTCCTCCCCTACGACATAGTCCACGACTTCTTCAATCTCCTGCCCAACGATGAATTTAACTTACCCCCAGGTTGCCTCACGCTGACCCAACTCCAAGGCCCATGGAATGAACTGTACGTGCCAAAATTGGACGAATCCATATCGAATTCCGCTGTGGAATTTCGTTTAAACAAGATAAGAGGAGCTACTGCTTTTCGAACTCGAAACGCCTGTGGCACTCTGAAGCTTGAAAACCTGCGGCAGTGGGGAAACTCGCCGAAAGTAGCTTCTGCCTTCCAAGCGTTTAATTTGGTGTTCACAGAGATTCAATGTGACTTTTCGACCATAGTTAATAATTGTAAGGTTTCCAAAGTTGGAGAACACTTGAAAGAGTTCTTCCGGAAACAACTCACAGGGCCGTTCCTGGAAGAACTAAGATGTTTTGGCGAGGAAAACCTTGAGATTGACCAAGAATTGGTCCCGTTCTGCAGCTCTGACCGGTTCAAAGCTCTCCAATGGAGTTCGGCGGTATCCGTGTGGACTTTGTGCCAAATTTACAGGAACTGGCAGAGCCGAGAGATCGGAGGATTCAATCAAGCGCGACTGATTTCAGCGTCTGTGGCAGAGAACGATTTGCCTGAACTTCGACGCGAGCTCAACTTACATGAGAATAAGAACGGCTACTCCTTTTTCTGGAAACGGGATTTTAATGCATCCAATCCGTCCTACACTGTCGAGATACACGTCGTGAGCCAAGGCTTGTACACGAGTAACTACTTTTTGTACATGTTCTTTGGTAAGCGGAATGACCGACAATTGCTACAATCGCTTTGGGGAGGAAGAGCCAATTGCTTTTCCCGAGTGGGGTATTACAACAATGTAGAAGACGTCCAAGATGATATTGATGAGCTGCTGAAGAAGTATATCTGGTAGTGTTTTGGAGTTGTCGGGAATAAATACTTGTGATGAATGGGTCAAGCGACGGAAGTGAGATCAGCTGATTCCCAATCAGAACGCACCTGGGAAGGGAATCAGCGATGGGAAGCTCGAAAAGCTCCCCGCCACGGTCCAGCGCCAACGTTCTTGATGTTCCCAGAAACTGATACCTCAATTTGCAATGCCGCGGTGTGTCACGCGTCGCTTTTTATGAAATTAGTCCATATCAAAGTCCTACAATTGTGTCCAATCAGTAACCATGGTCACAACTCGTTCTGCTGCTAAGAAACTGACCGCCGATGTCCGCCCTGAAGCAAGACTCAAAAGCAAGCGAAAGCTAAGTGAAGCTTCAACGCCAAAGCCAAAGCGGAAGAAGGCCAAGGACCGTCAAAGCCTATCGCTCCTTCCCTACGACATCATCCACGACTTCTTCAATCTTTTGCCCGACGATGACAACGGTTTACCCCCAGGCTGCTTCACGTTGACCCAAATGAATGGTCCCTGGAAAGAATTGTACAAGCCAAAATTGAAGAACGCCATGTCGGGCCTACGTTTCCACTTGCGCAGAACAAGAGATGCTACTCTTCGCGTAGCTCAAAATGCGTGTGGTTCTCTGGAACTTATAGATCTCCGAAGGTGGGGAAACTCAAAAAAAGTAATTTCCGTCTTTGAAGCGTTTAACCCGGTGTTTACTATAATTAATTTCGATTACGCCTCAACGATTCACAAAAACGATCCTGAAGTCGGAGAACACTTGAAAGAGTTCCTCCGAAAACAGCTTACAGGCCCGTTCCTGAAAGTTCTAAGGTGCGACGTCGAAGAAGACCTTGGAATTGACCAGGAGTTGGTATACTTCTGCAGCTCTAAGCAGTTTGAAAGGTTGCGCTGGAGTTCGGCGTTGTCAGTTTGGACTTTGTGTCAAATTTACAAGAACTGGCAGAGTCGAGAGATCAAAGAATTCAATCAAGCACGACCAATTTCAGTCTATGTGGCAAAAGAAGATTTGCCGGAACTTAAGCGTGAGTTGAACTTACATGAGAATAAGAACGGCTTCTCCTTCTACTGGAAACGCGACTTCAACATCTCGGATCCTTCCTACACAGTCGAGATGCACGTCGTGAACCAAGTAGTGTACAACAAGAATAACTACGCTTTGTACATCTTCTTTTGTAAGCGGAATGACCAGCAATTGCTGGATACGGTTTTGGGAGAAAGTAACATATGTTGTTCCCGTGAGTGCTTTTCGAACGATATAAAAGACATCCAAGACGATATTGATGAGCAGTTGAAGAAGTATATCCAGTAGATATTTGTGTTCTGGAGTTGTTGAAAATAAATTCGTTGTATCTAAGCCAGGGTGACCTCTCTATGTCTATCCACGCCTAGGCTGAGAGGCCGCCGCAGGCAAAATCTCTAGCTGGAAAGGTTGGGAGCAGATTTTTGTGCCAATTACGGGAAGACGACTGGTCAACTCTGGCAGCATTTGTACAGGGTTATCCACAAAATGAAGGGTCTGGCAGACATCCGCGTCGGCCTCTGTCTGACGGTGTTTAGAATCGATCATTTGTAGCGGTCGCAGAGCTAACGACCGGTCGGTTTGGACATCTTTTGTATGGATGCACGACCGGTCGCTAGCTTCAAATGAGCAATTCCAGACAAAAGATGTAAAAACTGACCGGGCGTCAGCTCTGCGACCGCAACAAATGATCGATTCTAAACACCGTCAGACAGGGACCGACGCTGATGTCTGTCAGACGCTTCATTTTTGTGCGCCACCCTGTACAAACGATGTCCGAACCGACCGGTCGTCTGCTTCGACATTGCCACAAATGATCGTTTCTAGACAGTTCGAGGTTGCCATGTCTGTCTGGCCAGTGATTGAGAATCCCTAGGGTCCGGAGTAATCCGACCGCTCTTCATTTTGCGTCGCTCAAGAAATGACATGAATTGAGACATGTCTGGTGACAATACAAAACGTCTATGTCTCGTCTTCATGCGGTCGTCTCTGTAAACGCCCGCCGAATCCAGTTATCTCGAGTATTAGGCTGCACGCCGATAGTGGACAAATGGAGCAACTGACTAAAGAAGATCGACATTCTGGAGCAGCCTATCACACCTAAGAGATCTGCATCTTAGGAGCATTTGGATATCTTATACGTTGAAGCGCACGGGATTGCTCCAAAAAGCACTAGAAGCGATCCCAGTCAACCTTTCACTGTTTCTGGGTTGATGTTTGTGTTTGCAATGCTGTGCTGCGTCAAGCCACGCTTTTGCCAAGACGTTTCTATGAATGTACGACGTATTTTTTCCTTGTGTAAAATCATTTCGAATTCTTCGAAGGCTTCTGCAGCCTGGCATTCAGCAGTCGGCGACGGTTTGGAATCAACCCCAGCCTCAATGCAGAGCCTGTCGCTGCTCCCCTACGACATCATCTACGACTTCTTTAATCTTTTGCCCTGACAAGAAGAACGATCTTCCTCCAGGCTGTCTTTCTCTGACCCGTTTAAAAGGACCCTGGAATGAGTTCTACGCGCCCAAATTGGAATCTGCTTTGCAGCGTCGTGTGGAGGATTGCTGCATGAAGGATGAACATGACGCTTCAACGATCCGACCTAAAAAAGCGCGTGGCAGTCTCACGCTGGAGAATCTGCAGCGAAGGAAAGCAGCGATGGGAAGCTTGAAAAGCTTGTAACTCCGTCAGGATCAAGCGCTAATTTTACGTTCTTGATGTTCCCAGGAACTGATGCCTCAATCTTCAAAGCCGCGGTGTGTCACGCGTAGCTTTTCATGAAATTAGTCCATATAAGAACTTCACGTTTTAGTTCCAACGTTAACCATGGTTACAACTCGTTCTGCTGCTAAGAAACTGACCGCCGATGTCCGCCCTAAAGCAAGACTAAAGAGCAAGCGAAAGCTAAGCGAAGCTTCAACGCCAAACCCAAAGCGGAAGAAGGCAAAGGACCGTCAAAGCCTGTCGCTCCTTCCCTACGACATCATCCACGACTTCTTTAATCTTTTGCCCAACGAGAAAAAGGACTTTCCTCCCGGATGCCTCACGCTGACTCAACTAGAAGGTCCATGGAAAGAGCTATACAAGACGAGATTGAAGGATTCCATTGGGAACTGTAATAAACGTGTCAATATGCCGAGCGCAAGGGGAGCCACTCCTCGCAAAGCTCGAAACGCTTACGGCGCGCTCAAGCTGAAAAAGCTGCGAGAGTGGGGGAACTTACCAGAAGTAGTTCCCGTCTTCAAAGCGTTTAATGCGCTGTTCACGTGGATTCAGTTTGACTACTCCACCGGTAACCGAATCTTTCCTGCCGTTGGAGAACACTTGAAAGAGTTCCTCCGAAAACAACTCACGGGACCGTTTCTAGAAGATCTAAAGTGCGACGTCAAAGAAGACCTTGGAAATGACCAGGAGTTGGTATACTTCTGCAGCTCTAAGCAGTTTGAAAGGTTGCGCTGGAGCTCGGCGTTGTCGGCTTGGACTTTGTGTCAAATTTACAAGAACTGGCAAAGTCGAGAAATTGGAGAATTTGAACAATTACGACGAATTTCAGTCTTTGTGGACAAAGACGACCTGCCTGAACTACGACGCGAACTTAGCTTAAATGAGAATCCGCGCAGAGGCTCCGTCTACTGGAAACGCGATTTCAACGTATCCGACCCGTCTTACGCTGTCGAGATGCACGTTGCATACCAAGGTGACTACAACAGGAATAACCGCAGCTTGTATATCTTCTTTGGGAAACGAAATGACCAGCAATTGTTCGAAACTATTTCGAGCGGAAGACGCAGATGTTGTTCCCGAGTGTGGGATAGGTACGATGTGGAAAACGTGAAAGATAATATTGAACAGCTGCTGGGTAGATTTATCCAGTAAATGTTTCTGTTTTAAAGGTTTGTGTGATAAATGTGTCATAAATTTGTTTTTTCTGGTCGGGTCGCTGAGATGACGGCGGAAGTGAAATCAGAGAATTTTCACACCAGAAGATCGCGATTGGGATCTCGAGAATCTCGACAAGGTCAATTGGGTCTAGGCCATCAATTTAATTGTTCCATAAACGACTTTGCGAGAATTCAATTTATTGCACGACTCTATTAAAACCCAAATCGCCAAATCAAAACTTCACATTTTCGAGTTCTTGATCACGCTCCAAGTAATCAAGCAATGACACATATGCTATTCTGAGGTCGTCCAATCGAAAGAAGGATTGCTCGGCGTCCAAAAGGCCGTTGAATTTGTTGACAGCAGTATCTGCATCTTGCATTAGAGTACGAATAGTGCCCTTCTTATCTTCGGGTGCCTGGTTGATTTGTGACTCTTGTGCAGCTAAGAGAACATCCAGTCCGGTTTCTTCGGTCTTCTCTTCCAAGATTGCTTGGTTTTCGGATTGTAGACTCTTGATCTTCATGACGATAAACTCCTTCATCCTGTCGGTGGCTGGGTTTTCGGCTTGAATTGCAGTCCAAACATCGATAGCGGCGAGGTTGTCCGCACTTTTCTGATCACGACCGTGACTATTCTGTCTGAACTCGTAGGGAGCGAAGAGTTTGTCCGCATTTACGCTTGTTCCCTTCAGTGCGCTTTCGAAGGCAGCCTTGGCATCAGTGATAGATTTCAGCGCCTTATTTAAGGCTTCCTCTTGACTCAAACGTCTCTTCTCCTCCAGCTCAAGGTCCTGCTTCACCTTGTTCAGCTTCTCGTTCATCGTCTTCCAGTCTTTCTCCAGCTTACTCAAACTTTCAGTCTTCGTCGGGGGATTAGGATCTTTGGCTTCTGGAACGTCGGGCACCTTCTCTCGCAGCTTGGCAACCAGGGGTTCCATGATTTCCACAAAGTCCGTTCTGGACTGGAGAGTGATCTGCTTCTGCTGGTGGATTGTAACGGCGGAGTAGATTTCCAGAAGCTTGCTATTCATGGCGCTCTTAGCTTGGAATTGAGCGTCGTCGGCCAGAAGTTGCTCCTTGAGATTTTCCAGTTGTCTTTTGGTATCATAAGCGATTCCAGACTTAAGTGGCAGATCTTCTTCAGCCTGCTGCAGCTTTGTCTTGATGGCCGCGATCTGCTCCTTGGCCCAGTTTGCCTTCACAGCGCTGCCAGCTTCCGCCTGGGCTTGTTCCAAAGCCTTCTGAATGTTCTTCAGACTCCGAACAGTTGCTTCCGCCATCTTCAGAGCGGACGAATCGTGGATATGTTGCAGTTCCAGTTGCAGATATTCAGCGAGAACAGCGTGTCCATCAGTTGAGGCATCGTCGATTAAGTTTTGATGGGCTAAATTTTCAGCGGCCTTAGATGCGGACTTTGTAGTTTCTAGCTCGGCTACAAGGGCTTCCTTCTCGCTGCGGATCACGATCAGCGTTTCCTGAGCCGACTTCAGTTCTACTTTGGCGGGATCTAAAATCAAATCAATTGAGCGTTTTTATAATGGGTCTTGCCAGCTCACCCTCAGCTACAGTAGTAGAGGCTACGGTAGAGGTTACGGTAGAAGATGCAGTAGAGGACGCTGTAGTACTGGTTACACCTTTGGTCACTCCTCCAACGGTTGTTCCGCCTCCACCTGCACCACCATCACCAACATTGGGCAGATTAGGAGCGCATCCTTGAACACCGAGGCAGAGAATAGAGACGAGAAGACTCAGCACGAGTATCTGCATTTTGAAAAGATATCCAGACACCTGGCCGCGCTCTCTTAAATCCCACAAAATCCAAATTTCTCTTTTCAAAACCGGATTAATTTCCGCAACAATTCGATTTCCTTGTATCGAAAAAATAGAGGTCTGCGCGATCGCGCGAAAGATATCCGTTCCGCGTTTTTCCTTGAAGGGGAGAATGTTTGGCTTGATTGATTTTCAATGTTCGGTTTTTGGGAAGGTGTGATATATCGTGTAGGAGGAACGACTCAGATTTGCTTGATCCGGGTTCTCTTAGGAATATGAACTTTCAAGCGCCTTTTCACTTTCTCAAAAGACCCTTCTGCCAAGACGTCAATTCTGTGCCGTATCTTCGGATAGGTCAGTTCTGATTTCCTCCAGTCCGGGAGATCACCCAAAATCTGTCTTACGGCTTATCTCTTGCGGCTTAAACTCCATCAAATGTTTGTCCCTTCCACTTTCATCATGATGACGAACCTTCCTAACGATGCCCAGCGGCGGCAGTGAAAGCAACTCGGAACATCTCCACCTAGAACGCACCGAGTCAATGATTCGACGCTTGAGAACCCTGTTTCCCGCCAAGGTCAAGTGTGAAAACATGCGAGTAGACAAATTTGGGTCAAAGCCACGACTCGGAACTGCGCTGAAGAGATTAGTTTCACTTTTCCTTAGGTCAGTTTGACGCTAGTTGGCGACGAGATGTGATTGATAATGCAAGAGACGAGAGTCAAGACTTCAATTTATTGCACGAATCAGTAAATCCAATCTATAAAATTAGTATTTGATATTCTGGAGATCCTGAGCTTCCTCCAACGCATTGAGAAACATCTTATATGCTTCTGTGAGGGTGAATTTCTGATTGAAAGACTGCTGTATATCCATGAAGCGTTTCAGTTCTTCGACTGCAGAATCAGCATCAGTCGTTAGAGTAACAATGTTGCCCTTTTTCTCTGCGGGAACCAGGGCAAATTGTTTCGTTTGCTCGGTTATAGCAGCATCCAGCGCGGTTTGGGCTTCCTTTATCTCACCGCTGATTCTCATGTTCTGCTCCTGTAAACGCTCGATCTCATTGGCGAGCCAGTCCTTCTTCACTTGGCTGTCGGCGGCTGGACTTTCGGCTTGAACGGCAGTCCAAATGTCGATGTTGGGAACAAGTACCTTTGTGACCAAAAGCTGGGGTTCATTCATTGAGCGTTGGATCATGTAGGGAGTGAAGACTTTCTCCACATCCACGCCAGTTCCACTCAATGATGTTCCAAAAGCGTCTTTGGCATCATTGTATTTCTTTTGTGCCTTAGCGTGGTCCTTATTCAGTTCCACGAGATCCTTCGTCGCCTGATTGAAGTCCTTTTCCACCTCGGTCCGCTTCTGATTTATCGCCTTCCACTCCTTCTCCAGAAGAACCAGTTCTTCACTCTTCGTCGGGGGATTCGGATCTTCGGGTTTCGGGAAGTCGGGCACCTCCTCTCGATACTTGGCAATCAAAGATTCCATGGCTTCAATGTACTCAGTTCTCGACTGAATCGCGAGTTGCTTCTGCTGGTGAATGGCGATGTCGGTGCTGGCTGACAGAAGCTGGTCATCCATGTCTTTCTTGAGTTGGACTGCGGCGTCGTCATTCACAATTTTTCCCCTCAGAGCTCGCGAGGCGTCCTTCATCTCTTCAATAGCCTTTTTCTTGGTTTTCACGTCCGCTTCCGCCTGTTTCAGTTTCATCGTAAGGATCGTCCGCTGTTCCTTGACCCAATCGTCCTTCTGTTTAATTTCGACTCTAAGTTGAGATTGTCGCTGAGCCTCCAGGATCTTTTTCAGATTCCGCACAGTTGCTTCAACCTTCTTCAGCTCGAATCTAGCGTCAATAGTCGACTTTTGCAGTTCCAGATATTCGGCAAGATTATCGTGTCCAGCAGTTCTGGCCTCGCCAGCCAAGCTCTGATAAGATGTTTCAGCAGCTTGGAATGCGGGTAGGGCAGTTGCTAGGTCGGCTTCGAGGGCTTTCTTCTCGCTAATGACGACGATGAGCATTTCTTCGGACTTCTTCAGATCTTTTTTGATGGAGGTGATTGTGGAATCTGAAATTGGCTTTGCCTATCCGATATAGTATTTCTCGCCAACTCACCCTCGGTAGTAGTTGGGCCGGCTTTGGTTGAGGTTACTGTAGAAGACGCTGTAGAAGATGCTGTAGGTGATACCGTAGAGGTCACTCCAGCACTAGTCACTCCACCAACGGTTGTTCCACTAGTGCTTGAACCTCCTTCACCCACATTGGGCAAGTTGGGAGCGCATCCTTGAGCGCCAAGACAGAGAATAGAGACGAGAAGACACAGCACCAATACCTTCATTTTGAAAAGACTTAGAAGACACACGTATCCGCGCTCTGTTAAACACCTAAATATCCTGATTTCTCCTCAGGAACCGGATCAACGTTTGCAACATTTCGATTTTCCTTTGTTACAAACCCAAAAATTGAAAAATTTGCGATCACCGCAAAAAATATCCGTTCTAGTTTTTCACTTTGTAAGTGCGATGGGCGCGGCAGGTGATGAAAGGGAGATTTTCGGTAAATGTGGTTTTTGAGAGAGAGTGATGAATTGAGCAAGAACGGATTCTGAGTTCTCGTTCAATTTCCTGGATTTAAATTGGATAGAAAACTGGGTTTAATATTTTTACAGGTGTTTGATCCGAAAGAGAAGCTCAAGCGCATGTAAGAATACAGGTTTTGGTCACTTGGACACTTGGCTCTGAGGATTCCGTGGATTCCAGCTTTAACTAGTACATATAGTACATATATGTGTCAGAGGCAAGTCGCCGAAGAACCCGAAAAAAGCCAATTGAGAGTCGTCGGGGATCTGCGGCTGGCTGCGGCAAAAATACCAGTTTTAGCCCGTGTGAGATGACCGATATTTGCGTGGGGTGTGCGGTTTTTGCACGTGTTGAAAGAGAGATTCTGATCAGGTATTTGAGTGGTTGATTGACATAACGAACTTGTCCGAAAACGTCGCCCCTCACCATCCTTGTTTCGAGGATGAGGGCCAGTGCTTGCCGGAACTGTTAGGGACAGAGTGGTGCGAGAGAGAGAGAGGAGCTTTGGGGCGCGCCGCGCGCCGTAAAGCGTTGCTTGTTGGTTGTAAAGTGACCCGGCTTGCGTCGTCACTTGCCACTTTTTGCGTCGCTCCAGACGGTTATATCTGTGGGACGATCGAGTACTCTCTCAACGGCGCTCCAAACTGCGACGAGGTCTTTCTTCAATTTCTAGTAAGTTGCGGTTGTCTTCGGCACTTCTTACTCTCCTTGTTTTAGCTATTCGAGGTACCAGTCGTTCTCCGACTCCGCACCGACACAGCCATCAAAGCCCCAGAGATTCAACAAGTGCGCCGCTCACGATCCATGAGTCACCGCAGCTAGGCGCACACCTGGGGACGACTAATACGCTCCAGAAGCTCCAATCCAGGGTCAACTGGCCCGGACTTGCCGAGGACGTACGGCTGATTGTCCGATCGGGCGTCCGATGCCAGTTCCGCAAATCCTCGTCGCCCCAGGTGGCGATCCAACCCTTCCAACACCTTCCTTCAATTCTACCAGCCGTGATTCCTCCCTGGAAATTTGTCACAGAGGGGGAGGATCTGATCGCCGAAATCGACAGCACGGTGGCCACCGAAATCTACCTCAACCTAGACACCTTTGACGGAAATACAACCTGTGAGGCCAAGGCCTCAGCCGGCGCTGCCTCGCCCGCCAGCCCGGCAGCCGACGCCACCCGCGGACCCGCAACCGTCGGCCGCACGGAATGCCAGCGGCTAGGCCGCAAGACGACCCCAGCAGTCGTGGAGGACTGCAAGCCCAGGCCAGCCGTTCCTTTCGCCGCTCTCCCTGCTACCTCCCGCACCGTTCCATTTGAGAAGTCGGGAAGCGGTGTCTGGTTACTCCTACGACGACGGGACGACGAGACTTCGACGACGGGATTAACACTAATGGCACAAGCCACAAGAACGGAAGCTGTCAGTCTGCGACTGGCACAGGTTGAGGGCAGGTCGAACCCCTTGAGACCCTCAGTAATCACCCCAATTTCAGAAATGGTTAACGAAGATCCCCGACCTCCTCGACGCCAAACTCCTTGGCCACGCCCGGACTCTCCTTCTCCAACACCATCCCCAACGCCGGCCGACACGACATCCGAATCAGACCCGGAGATGGAGGTCGAGGAATTCTACGCAGAAGACGGAACAGAATCAATTCTCAACTTCCTCGAGGCGGAGGAAAACGCCATCACTAGAGGTATAGACTATTCGCGACGCGACGACAAATATTGGAGGCGGGACACCTCCACGCCCAGGAACGTCTTTATCAAGCGCTATTGTGTACGCGATACCTGGAACGGGACCTGGCCCGGACGGATGCTCTCACGAACCTGATCCGCCAGGTGAGGAACATTCAGGTGGATTTGGGAGACCTGGTCGCGGCCCGGATTCTGGATGACCAGATCCGCAATCACCTCTCGTTTTGGCAAGAGGACCGCACTCATGAAATCAGGATCCTTCGAACCCGTCTGATGAACACTTTGATTAATCGCCGCCGGTATGTATCAACTAACCGTTGATTCGATATTAAAGATAGCGTTATAGATAAAGGACTCCGCCCACAAGAACCGCCGCCGCTTCCTCATCTCCACTTTACTCGCTTCCACACTTTACTCTTTTTACTTATACCTATTCTTGTGTGTGTGTCTATGAATACTCTCCCCAATAAACCCTAAGGCTCATACTTGACACACTCCATTCCATCTGGTCGCGCTCTAGCCCAAGTGTTCCTCAAGAGCTCCACTGCACCCAATTCGTATAATAGTCATTGTAATAGTGCTTGGCACCTACCTGTGCAGGCCGTACGCGATTAGCCTGTTGATTAACGGCCTTAAGGCGCTAATCTGTGCCGGACCGGGACCTTTCGCTATCTCCCCTAACCGCTGTGGCAATGGCAGAAATGGTAAACGACGAGAACGTCACGCGACCTCCCCAACGTCAGCCAAGACGCGATTCACCATCGCAACATGACGTAAAAGATGACGTCAAAGTCTTGAGCAATCTCCAAAGCATTGAGAAGTTCTGTTAGATAACTTACATGGTGAGTATACATAGGAATCAAATTGACGTCTGAAATGCTTTGAGCAATCAAAAGGCGTATATCATCCTCAGCCTTCTTCAGAAGTTTTTCAATATTCCCTTTCAGCGGCTCCGCAAATGACATAATGAGTTGATCCTGTTTCTTCTCCGCCATATCCCAAGACTTTTTCGCCGCTCCGATCATTCTCTCGAACTTCTGGATTTCAGAGTCGGCTTTCTTCATATTTTCGACAAACCAATCCTTCGTAAACTTGCTGTTCGTTCCATCGGCCAAAACTCTGGGTTTCCGGAATTCATCGTACATGGTCGAATCCTAGCCTAGCATCTGCAGAATCTAGAAATTTTAGACGGGCTTGATAGCATTCCATCAAAACATCTACGTCCGAATCCTTCTGCACCACTTTTGCGAACGTCGTTCTCATTTCTTTCTGGGCTTTTTCGCGCCTTTCTGCATCAGCAAAAGAAGCGTTCTTGAAAACCACAAGAGCGACTTCGACACGGCTTAAATCGTCGTTGTAGATGATCCACTCCTTCTCCAGCTTGTCCAGTTCTTCGCTTTTCTCTGGCGGAATTGTTTCTTGTTCAGGGATTTCTGGCGCCTTCTCTCGCAGCTTGGAAATCAAAGACTTCAAAAGGTGTGAGTACTCGGTTCCTGGATTGAAAAGCAAGCTGCTTCTGTCGGTTCGTGAGGATAACGTTCAGATCACTTTGGGCGGCTTCCTCATAAATTGATTTAGCGGAATAGTCTGCATCGTTTTGGAGGATCGTTGCTGGCTGGTTTCCAAAGCTTTCTTCATGTCCTTCGCTTTCTGCCTGGTTTCAGACAGCTTCTCCT
>KN167264.1:19575-49665 GCA_000757745.1 Steinernema scapterisci
ACGAACATTTGGAAATTGAGCTTTCTTTATCTCTGCATGAGCTCCCAGTCCATGCCGTGCTTTGGCCATTTCTCATGCACGACGCGAGCCACAATGTAAAAGCGATTGATTCCGAGATGAAAAATATTGTTTTGATTGTGGCTTCTGCAACTGTTTTCGCTGTAATTCATTTATAAAAACAATCCCGACTCTCTCCGACATTTTGAAATTAGTGTTTGGTCCTTGAACCCCCTCCTCCGTGATTTCGAGCGTATCCTGGGATTATCAATTCATCAGCTCCTCGTTCTGACGTTGCATTGACGCATGTTTGCCAAAACATCCTTGATTTCGTGGATTTCTCTTCATGTCGCTTCATTGCAGGTGGATGAGCATTTGCGAGTGGGCCGAATCCCGGGCTAAGGCTCTGGACGGCCTCGTGGAACTGCTGAAGGAGTACGAAACCACGCACGAACTCCTGAACCGATGGCTCTCGGACCGCGAAGAAGACCTTCAGATGCTCCGATCCGCGAAACACCTGGAGAAGGAGGAAGAGGTGCTCGAGCAAATGAGCCTCATGCACAGGATCGAAGCGCTGCTGGAGAAGGAGCACAACCAGTTCGTGCGCTTGTCGCAGATCTCCACGGCGCTCTACGACCGCTACCAGCTGACGAACGGCCTGGCAGCAACGCGCGTGCGCCAGGCGCTGGAAACGGTCACCCAGCGCTGGGACAACATTGTCACTCGGCTGGAGGAGTACTCCCAAATGGTGGGTTCGTGGAGGATTTCGAGAGCGATCGTGGATTCTCTTTTAAGACGGGCTAACTATTTTCTAATCTTTCCTTTTCAGCTTGTCCGCACTGGGAAAGCGAACCTGGCAGACCTGGAGCGACCCGAGTCCACCGACGAAGAGCAGCACGAACAGCATCGACTGGTAAGCGCCGTATTCTTCGACCTCTTCTAAACACAGATTTTAGCCCCTAGTCCAGTTCGCCGAACCCGCGGTGATGGCCAGCGACGAAGAAGTTGAAAGGGAAGCGGAAGAGGATCCAGTGAAGACCTTCATAACCCACGTTAGAAGCCTCGAAACCGAAGTCGAACCCCTTTTCGCATGGACAAACACCTTCGTCGTTTCGGAGAAATCCGAAGACATGCGGAAGATGATCCAGATCTGCCAGAAGCGTCTTCGGGAGATCAAAGCCGAAGAGGTGCGAGTCAATGCGCTGCAGCTGGAACTCGAGGACATCCACGAACTTGGCCTGGACGCCGAGAAACTGGGCCTTGTGAACGACGCATTCGACCATTTCATGAAGAAATGGTCGCGGATCGTGACGAAGATAAGCGAATCGCTGAATTCGATCTCGAAGAAGAACGAGGAGATCGAGGAGAATATGGACATTTCCGGGAAGATCGGCGATTGGCTCCAGTCGGCGAACGGAATCATCGACGAGCTCGAGAAGATTTCGCGACAGGAGCGCGAGAAGCGACTGGCCGCGATGAGGGAACAGCTGGCGGTGCAGCAGAGGAATATTGAGTTTCTCCGCAGAAATCACCACGATTCCAGCCAGTTGGACGAACTCGAGGCGCAGATGCGGGAGATCGTGGAACGCATGGACTCCCTCAAGGTGGGTTTGCGTGATTTATTGAGGCGTGCCGGTGTTTTCGTGTTGTTTTCGGTAATTAGGTTGTTTGTGGTTGGGAAGTGTTTAAAGTCGGAAGGGGAAAAGGGAGAAAAGAGAAGAGTGGAGTGTAAAGTGAAATTAGAGAGCTGATAAGTGGGCATTTTGGAGTCGGGATTGGAATTTGAAACAATATCATAAACGTCATTATGAAACTACCTCGGCAGTTTTTAGTGGAGACCACTTTTGGGAGCATTTTTCCAAGGCGATTCAACGCGGTTAGGGTTCAATTCAATGTGTTGCTTTTGATACCAGTTTCCAAAAGGTCCAAAACCAAATTGTTTGTTTTCCTACCCCATCGTTGTTTTCTTTTCAAATTTGTAGGGTGAGAATATGATCGATTGGATCAATCACTGCAATATTCTAACGAGAGTTGGCAGTTTACACTCGCACGTAACAAAACCGTTGTAAACAGGAGCAAAAGAGATTTTCCAATCGATAAAGAGAGAAATTAGGAATTTTTGGGGGTCTTCAATGGTATTTGACGGTCATCCTTGCATAGGGCTTTCTTTTGGGCTTCCTACTGATTCGGATTTTTCAGAGCGAACAACGAAAACTGAGCCACGAGAATTTCGTCAAGAAACTTGAAGCCGACCTCGTGAAGACCGAATCGGCCATCGGTGACATCGAAGGCCTGAAGAACGATTTGAACCTATGCGAACGACTCCTTACGGAATTGGACGATCGGCGCCAAACTGCGGGAGACGACCTCATCGTCCAAAACGAACTCGCGGATCTGGAGGCCGCGGTCGCCTACAAGCAAGATCTTGTGGCCGAAGCCGTAAGGAAGACTGAAAGAGTGAACACGAAGATCGAAGAAGCGCTCCGCGTTGTGGAGCAGCACAAAACAGCTCTGAATTCGCTGAAACGCGAAAGCGGAGAACTGCCGGAGCTCCAAGAGAGGTTCCGAACTCTCCGGAACCAGCTGGCCGAAGATGCGAAGGTCAAGAACGACGCCGTCGCCGTTCTGGACGAAATGTGCGCGTCGCTGATGAAGTCGAAGAATCCCCGAAAAGAAGAGTTGATAGAAGCAACGAGGCGGAAAACGAGCGTCTTAGAGAACGAGTGGAAGGGTTTCGAAGCCGAGCTCGACGACCACCTAAGCTGCCTGAAGAAGGAGCAAAGGAAGCGGATTGAAGCGGCGTTAAGGCAGCAAACCGCGCTGGTCAACGAACTAAGGGAAGGATTGAAGGCTAGCGAAGCCGCGGCCGATGCTGAGGAGTTGAGCGAGCATCTAGATGTGAGTGGATTTCGAATTAGACCTGTTTCTTATATGCCGTTTTAGAATCTGGAACGGCTGATCGACAGCCTGAGCAGCGACGGAGTCGATTCGGAACTCGACTCGCTTTCCATGGAGGAGAGTTTCATGCGGGATTCCGTAGACCGTCTTCGGACAGAACGCGGCGCAGCCGTGGATCGCGCCAAGGAACGTGTTTCCCGGCTCCATGACGCTATCGCGCAGTGCGAAGCTTTCGAACAACAACTCTGCAACTGCCAATCGTGGTGCAACCACATGCACCACATTCTGAATCTTAGGATATCGGCCGATATCCACGCCTTAGATGTGCCACACGAGTATAAGGTAACCTTAAAAGTCGCTTTCTGTCCTTTCCTACGCTTTCCTCTTTGCTTAGGACGCTTACGTCGCGGGAACTCTGCTTGAAGTAAGTCTTTCGGTGTGCCTTTGTGTGCTCTTTTCACTAACTATAACCATTTCCTAACGTTTCGGTGGTGCTTACCTGCTGGGCTTCTTGCCGTTCTTACCTAATCTTGCATGTTCACTTTGTTATTATTGGAATCTTATGGTTTCTTAGCAAATGAGTCAAGAATTCGACGAGTACGAGAGTCTCCTCCAAGATCTGGCGCTCTTCATCGAACAGAACAAGAATCAGTGGTCTTCCAGCGACCGACTCCAACTTCAACTCGAACATGCTACCGTAATACGAGAGAATTCCGACTTTTAAATCTTATTCTGGTGTTTTAGAATCAGCTCAATGAGCTTCGCGTGAAATTCGAGCAATTCAAGCAGCCAGTTCTCTTCGACGACCGCATGGACCGCGTGCTCAGAGAACTCGGAGATCTCGAGAACTCTATCGACGATCTTACTGGAATCAAGGCCGAGAACTGCGAATACTCGCTTCTGCACGCGAAGCAGCTGCAGAAA
Organism: Steinernema scapterisci; assembly: GCA_000757745.1. Taxonomy (NCBI): domain Eukaryota; kingdom Metazoa; phylum Nematoda; class Chromadorea; order Rhabditida; family Steinernematidae; genus Steinernema; species Steinernema scapterisci. Next base: position 23,395 of record KN167264.1, read on the forward strand.
TCCGTGGAAAACGCGAGCGAATCTATCTCAGAACTGGAGTCCAGTAAGGATTCATTGCTGAGGGAAGGAATCTTAAGCGGAACCCAACTGGAACGTGTTGTTGATCGGTTGGAGCAGACTCAAACAATGCAGCAACAGCTTCAGTCCAGAGTGAGTCAAACGGTTCTTAGTAGTGCCTCATTCTGTATTTGCAGGCCGAAGCGACTGTGGAAAAGCTGGAACGTTGTAACAACTGGCTTGGGAAATTGGATGCCGAGAACGTTTACGTTGACAAGCTTCTCAACGAGATCGAATCTGGATTGGATTCCAAAGCCGACGGGTCTCTGGGAGACGAAGTAACCCAGATCGAAGAAATGGAAAAGGTGCTCCTAAAGGGGATGCCCGCGATCCGCCGCGTAGCCGAGTTCGAGAAACTCTTGAGAGAGAACTCTATCAAGATCGATGAAGCGTCCAAGTCCCACTGGAAGGGGCGCGTGGCTAAGATTCAGCGCCAGCTCTCGCAGTGGAAGGAACATTTGAAGAGCCGCACGAACAGCGGGGAATCGAGCGAAGAGGAGAAGGTGATCCAAACGATCGAGGATATGCGGGGCGAACTGGAGGATGTGGTCGGCGACCTGGAGGGAGTGAATGACCTCGCGGAGCTGGAGGTGCAGCTGACGAGGCAGCGCTCGTTGAAGCAGCGTTTGGAGGATAAGTGCCGCCACCTAACAGCGCTGAGCGACACGGCTAAGGAGAAAATGTCCGGAAACGTGGCCGATCTCCTTTCCCGATGGAACGTGCTGGAAGCGAAGTGCCAGCCTGAGGAAGAAGCCATGGAGAGGTCATCCGAGACCCAGCAGAGCAGCGTGATTAACGTCCTCGTGCTGCCAGAACTTCAAATTGTGGAGCTCGGGAACAACTTTGCCGAGAATGTGCCTAAGATGCTCGACGCGTTCGAGTGCGCCAGTGACCGAGTCAACTTCGACGATTTCCCAGTTGAGAATGTCGACGATTGGAAGAATCGCGTTGATGTAAGAGGAGAGGTTTGAGAGGTTCTGAGATTGATTGAGCATTTTAGGAAGTTTCTGAGTGGTACGACGAGCACAAGCCGAAGCTGGATACGGTACTCGATGAAGGACGTACGCTGGCGAACAACGGCCGCATGGAACTGGAGCTCCATGAAGCGCTCGAGAAGCTGGACGACATTGTGGAACTCTCGAATAAGGTCGATGTGGAGTTGGACGCCAACAAAGGCATTCTGAAGACCGCACTGGAGAGAAACGCTGCATTCAAGAGGGATCTTTACACATTCAACGAGGTCTTGGACCAGTTGGAAGAGAGGAATCTGAACGAAAGGGCGATTGCTCAAGTAAGAATTTGCACTAGAATGCTCACATTTCAATGACTTCGATTGCAGGCCACCCAGAAAGATCTTCTCGACCGTCAGAATCAAATAGAATCTCTGGAACTGAAAGCGAACGAGATTCATTGCTCCCTTCCGGGCTCTTCCTCTCTTCGCCCGGACCTTGCGATGGCCGAATTCAACCGCCGTTTGGCGAACATCGAAGACCGTTTGCGGAAGACACTGGCGCCCAAACCTGGACAGGTCCACAGCGACTACGACCGCGCTTCGCTGAGCAGCGCCGGTGCCGTCGAATCCTTAGCGATGGAGGTTCAGGAAACTGAGGACGAGCGATCTCGCATCGACCAGGCTCCCTCGCTGGAGGTAACGACTTCGCCGGTGGTCCAGAAGCGCGCCACGCCCACAATCCTAATCGAAACTGTGGACACGCTGGACCAACTTTACCTGAACATGGAGGAGATGGAGGAATATTTCGGAGCGAAGGACGAGATGCCCTACGAGGATCTGGAGCGGAAGATGGCGAAGCTTGACGTAAGTGGAGTTTTATTGTTGCTTTATTTTCCGATTCCGAGGAATTATGAGGGGAAAACATTCGAGGGAGGAGAAGAGGCAGTAGTAAACAGTCGCGAGTCGTGAGAAGAAGCGATTAATTCTTTATTTTGTGTGGTTTTTGGAAACTTGGAAACGTGGTTGGTAGGGCCGATAAAGTTCTCCTGGCTTTTTGCTTTCACAATTCGCACCAGCTGACATCGACATAAACGCTATTTAATGGCTTTAGGGGTTGGAACCGTTCTCTGCACTCTGCACTTTAAGTCCAACCCTTGTTGCAAACCATTTTAACGTTATCTTCGCTTCCCGGCGCGTTTCTTATTTGTTCTGACTCACAGCCGGGCTTCGAAGCCGTGATTCAGCTGCGTCTTACGCTCAGCCGCGTTATCGCCCTACCGTCGATCGTCGGTTCCATTTTTTGCCTTTCCGATCTCTTGGCGCTCCATAAATTCCTTACGACAACTCTTCGACGCCTCGTCATCGGCGCCATCCTCCCTCTCCGCCTGCCGACCTTTCGTGTCTTCCTCGTTTTCCATAATTAATCTCGTTAAGAACCTCTCCCGCGACCTTTCCCACCACACCCGGCATCGTTTTCCCTCGCGCCGCTAATCGATCCGATCGCTCCTCCGCCTCCTCGCGGTCACTTTTCGGGCTAATTTGTTTGCTTTTCATGAGATCTCCGCAAACTTTGAGCCGCCGTCTTCGCGTTTGAAAGCCAGCTGGCGGACTTTCTCGCGCTCGAATTCGTTTGAACCGCCGCGTGTCAGATCGTCATAAACGTCTTTTTGTGGCTCTTCACATTTCGCAGATCGGGTGGATCGCGATTTCTCTGTGGCTTTTAGCAGTCACGGAACTGCTAATGTCGCTTTGATCATATGCGCATGCGTCTTTGTGACAAACTTTCGGATTTGCAATTGGAAATCGGACTGATTTTGAGGAGTTTTAGCTAGTTTTCTTCAAGTTTGAATGTTGAGTATCCGCTGATATCCAAGCTCCCGAATTCCTGAATTGTTCGCCTCCTAAAGGTGTCAAGTGGACTATAAACATCGGTTCCGCGATCATTTCACCGCCAAACGCTCGTTATCCCAACGACCCTGCGGCATCCACCGTTAAATGACCATCTGTCCTTAATAGCGGCGAGTTTTTGTTGCGGAATCGCTGTTTTTCGGTTTCAGTGTTCCTTTTCTTGCCTTTTTGAGTTTTCTAGTTCTTCAATCGTCGCTTATAATTTATGTTTACTACGAGTTTACTTATGATCCCACGCCGGAACTGCCCAATCAATCTTAGAGGACAAGAAGAGGCGCTAGAACATGAGCGGCGAACCAGTTAGCGAGTTAATTCGAGGCGCGCAAATAGCGGGTCGCGTGTCCTTGACACGGGAAAGGGCATCTCATTTAAAGCACGGGTTTTGATAACGTTTTTCATGGTTGGTTTACGGGCGGAGGGGACGTTGAATTTGTTCCCTGTGGCGTTTAAGAGATCTTCTCGTGGCTGGATCTATCTAAACTTTGGTATCTAATCGTGCTCAAATCTTCCTACCGTAACCCTAATTCGCATCTGTTTCAGCAATTCGAATCTGAGTTGGAGCGCGGCGCTCAACTCGTCGAATCGCTCCAGATGACGATGGATATCGTCGAAAGCGAGCACGCCTCAAGGCGCATCAACACTCTCCGGGACGAAATCATCTCCCGTCGGGATCAACTCATCGAGCGTCAGGATACTCGAGACCATGTGGAAGCCCACTTCGACAGCACAGAGCAGCTGATTTCCGAAATCGGCGCCAAAATCCACAAACAGGAAGGCCGAAACAGGTCTCCGGACCTCGAGGAACTCGAATCCGAGCAGATTGCCGTGGAAGATTTACTCCCGAGGGCCGCAGTGCACCTGAACCAATGTGAAACGAAACTTCAGCCGCTCGTTTCGGAACTCTCGACAGCCGAAAAAGCGCGTTTTGACGAGCGCTTGGAAGCGATGACAAGGGATTTCAAGGTGGTGGAGAACGCAGTTAAGGATAGGAGGGCTCGATTGGAAGAACGCTGTGCAGACCAGAGTCAACTCTTGAACCAGATTGATGCTCTTGAGTTCTGGTGCGAGGAAACCGAAGCTGATATTGTGTGTCCTTTTGTTTTGAGGCAGTGATTCTAACTTTGAAGTTTCAGCAAACAACTACGCACAGGCTCAACGAACCCGCTGTCACCGAACTCTACAAGAAGATCTTTGACCGCGTCAGGGATTATCCCCAGAAAGTGGACGCGTTCCGGCAGATTGAAGCCGTTAAGGATCGCTTTGTGCAGCTGAAATCTGTCGAAAATGACGTTAAGCACAACGTCCGGAGGACCGTTTCGGAGCTTGGATCTCGAGTGACTGATGTAAGAGAGATTTGAGAATAGCGGAGTTTATGTTTCTTGTTTTAGCTCCGCCACGAACTGAATTCGAAGAAAACAGCCATGGAGAGGATGAGTGCCGAGTGCACAGATTTCTGGGATGAGTTCCGCCTGATCCAAGATTGGGTCGATGACGCCCAAAAGCAGCTGGAAGCTGCGAAAGGTGCCACAATCTACATTCCTTCGCAAGCGAATATGGAGAAGCTGAGGGACGAGGCGGTCGAGAAGAGCGATGCGCTGGATCGACTGAGGGAGACCTGGAACGAGATCTGCGGCGATGAGCAGATCCCAGCTGAGGAAGCGCAGCAGAAGGTTGGAGGAGTGTTGGATTTGGGGAAATTAAGGATGTCGGAGTTCAGATGATCGAGGATCTCTCGGCGAAGTTTGACGCTGTGAGGCAGGAGATCGAAGCGGTGGTCAGCGAAGGATCCTCTGAGAAGAAGAGTTCTTCGAGTGAGTTAATCTCGAAAAGTATCTAATCTAAACTGGAAATTTCAGGCGCCGAAGGAATCGAGGAAGAACCGATTTACTCCACGATCGGCTCCAAATCCAAGACTCCGATTATGGATGACATTATTGAAGAAGAGCCAACTCTCACCGAACAGGAGTACGGTACCCTCACGACCCACGACGGCTCCACCATCACCACTGCCACGGATCGCGCTGCTCACCTCAAAGGCCCCGAAGCGAACCGTTTGGACTCTGTGGTCCAACTGCGCCACTGGGTCTTCGAAACCGAACGGGACGCAGCGACTACGGTGGATCTGAGTGACGTGAACGCGATCCGTGAGGCCGCAAGTAGAATGCAGAACCGCCTGGACGAGATGAAACTCCGCCAGTGCGATATTCTGAAGATCCTCGATGACAGTAGGGAAGATGTGGTTAGGGATCGCGCCCAGCTTTGCCGGCATGACCTGGAAAGGGTCATGGGACAGTGCCAGAGGCGGAAGTGCCAACTCAACAAGATGGTCGATACGTGCAGAAGCTGGGAAGCGTTGAAAAACGCGGTCGAAATCTGGCTGACCGAAGGGTCGGCCATTCTTAACAGCGGCGCCAGAGCCAGCGAGCTTTCGGAGCAGGCTCTGAAAACCGAGCTCGAGAGAGTGGAGAGCTGGATTGAGCAGCTCGACGGGATGCGGGCAAAGATGAGTGACCTCAACAAAACCAGCAATGAACTGCTGGACGAGTACAGGAAGGACGAGGGCCATAATCTGAGCCATCAGACCAGCAAGATCAGCATGCAGTGGACCAAGTTTAATGACAAGTGAGTCGATGCATGCCAAAAGCCATTCTACCGCATCCCTTTCAGCATTCGAATTCGCCGCGCGGTGCTCGAAGCGTCGCTGCGTTCTAGGAGCGATTTCCATTCGGCGCTTTCGCAATTTGAAGAATGGATCGATGGCGTTATGAAGCGGATGGACGAGCTCCAGGAGGCGACAAACAACTTCGCGCGTCTTAAGGATACCGAGAAGCGCGAGGATTGGATCAACCAGGAGAAGGAGATTCGAGCCGAGATCGACGCCCATCGTGAGGTTATCGACTCTGTGAGCCAGATGGGAAACAAGCTCGTCGAGGGCGTCGACGAGGGAAAAGAGAGAACTGATCTGGTGAATCGACTGGAGAAACTGGAGGAGAAGTGGACCGAGTTGAATGCCACGGACGTGGTCGTGAAGTGAGGGCATTCTCAAGTACGGTATGTGATCTGTTTCCTTGCAGGGACCGGCTGGAAAACGCACGCGAGGAATGTGATCGACTCACAAACAATCTTTCGGAGCTGATCTATTGGATCGAATCGCAGTCCGAGGCCATCTACCTCGACCAACCCTTAGGCGGCGACTTGGCGTCGATTCAGAAGCAGAACGACAACGTCAAGGTGAGTCGGAGGAAAGAAGGAAGGAAGGGGTGATGGATGGAGATCGTCGAGGGCTGGCTGATGGACTAATTGGATTTGCGGATTGACGCGTCGTGTTTCAGGGTATCGAAAAAGCGATTGAGGAACGAGAAAGAGATGTGCAGTCGGCGATCGAGCTCGCGCACAGCTATCTTATGCAGCACGACCTAAGGCCGCAGATGTACACGACCAGCGTCCTCGAGACGGACTCTAGTCCGACTTGTGAGTTGATTCTTAGCCTCGCTTTGTGAAATGCTTATTCGTTCTGATGGTTTCCCGTTTCAGCTGAGCTCAAGAACGTACAACGAAGAATCGGCGTGAAAATCCTCGCCGACAGCGACCGCCTGAAGTCCAAGTGGGCAGAACTGAAGGAGCAGTGTGCTGACTGGGGCCGAGTGGTCGAAAGCGGCCACCGCGAGATGCAGGATTTGGACAAGGCCGTAGCGGAATCTCTGCTGGCTTTGGGAGCCATTGAAGCCGATCTGGAACGCAGGAAGCCTGTGGAGAAACTTCGCTTGGACCAGCTTCGCGAGGGACTTGGCGACCAAGGATTCCTCCAGCAACGAGTTCAGGAAACTGGACTCCTATTGGACGACGTCAACGACTCGGCCGGGAGGATCCAGGCCACGAATATTGAGGTCACTCGGGAGCTCGATGCTCAGATTCGAGCGGTGAACGAGCGCTACGTGAAGCTGAAGAAGGACGTGATCACGAGAGGAGCAGCGCTGGAACGCGCTTTCCGAGATTTCGGACCCTCGAGCGAGCACTTCCTCTTCAAGTCCGTGTATCCGCCTTGGCAAAGGGCCATTTCTAAGCACAACCAGCTGCCGTACTACATCAACCACCACACTCACAACACCCAGTGGGATCATCCCCACATGGTTGAGATTCTCCAGCAGCTGGCGCACTTTAACCAAGTAAAGTTCTGTGCGTACAGGACCGGAATGAAGCTCAGAGCGCTTCAGAAGAGGCTTTGCTGTGAGTTGCACTTAATATCTAAAAGTAGCTAAGTTCTTAATTTCAGTGGACCTCGTCGATCTCCGCGAACTTGAAGAATGCTTCAAACAGACCGAAAAATGCGCCGAAGAGCAAATTACGACTGAGGATATGGTCGCCTGCCTAGTTCCGCTTTTCGAAAACGTCCACGCCAGGCATCCAAAGCTCCTCCAGAGCGTCGCCTTGGCCGTCGATTTGGCCATCAATCTCTTATTGAATATTTATGACCCGTAAGTGATGAGATTCGATTTGGGAGAATTAAGGATTTCCTTGCAGATGCCGTGACGCAATTATGCGATGCCTCTCCTTCAAAGTCGCGTTGGTGGTTCTAAGCTCGGCCAGTCTCGAGGATAAGTATAAGTGTGAGATTCTTGTAGCTTTAGGATGTGGTTCGATTGAATGCGCTTTCAGATCTCTTCCAACTGATCTCAACGAACGAAGGAGTCGACCACAAACGTCTTGCCATTCTCTTTTACGATCTCATACATGTAAGACTGAATTCATTCCAAACCTTATCTCATAAAACCTTGCTTAGATCCCGAAGCTTCTTGGAGAATCCGCTGCGTTCGGCGGCTCGAATGTGGAACCCTCGGTGCGCTCTTGCTTCGAAAGGGCGAAGTTCCCAAGCACGATTGGAATTGATCAGTTCTTGGCCTGGCTCAAAGACGAACCGCAGAGCGTCGTGTGGCTCCCCGTGATGCACCGATTGGCGGCTTCCGAAAGCGCGAAGCACCAGTCGAAGTGCAACGTGTGCAAGATGCTGCCGATCGTGGGGTTACGGTACCGCTGCCTGCGGTGTTTCAACTTCGACATCTGCCAGAACTGTTTCTTCAGTCAGCGAACGGCGAAGAACCACAAGCTGACCCATCCTATGCAGGAGTACTGTATGCCGGTGAGTTGAATACTTTGTTTGTTTCTGGACTTTAGAACTGTTTTTAGGCCACTTCTCGGGAAGACATGCGTGACTTCGGAGTCCTGATCCGCAACAAACTCCGTGGATCCAAGTCCCGAACAGGTTATCTCCCTGTGGAAACCGTGGACGAGGGCGTCCCTCTCGAAAACCGACACACAACTCCCCAGAACCCTGCCACCGAGCCCGTCCACCACCGAATCCAGCTCTGTTCCCAGCGCCTGGCTAGAATCCACGGCGGTTCTCCTAACGGCGACGCACCTTGTGACGAGGAGATCGGCGCCGTTTTCGCGAACGCCGCGGCCGCATCGCCTTCCTCTCCAACCGTCGGATTCGATTCGCCCAAGGCGACGTCAACGCCGGCCGAGGTGAAATCTCCGCTGCAGCTGATCTCCCAAGTGGAGCAGATGCATAAGGAGGAGTTGGACCAGCTTCTGCACAAACTGCAGATTGAGAATCAGGAGCTGAAGAAGGAAATCGACAGGCGGAAGAAACAGACCACGATTGGATCCACACCTAACCTGGAGCCTCCTAGGAGGAGCGTGGACTCAAGAGTTCACGGTCGATCTGTGCCCTCGCTACAGCAAACGGTCGAGGAGCACCAGTTCATGGAAGAGGCCCGGGCGCTCCGTTTGCACAAGCAGCGTTTGGAAGAGCGGAGCAAGGTGCTCGAGGAACAAAATCGGCAACTCGCGCTGCAGTTGGAGCGGCTCAAGAAGATGATCGGGAGCCAAAGCACGGCTATTCCCGAGTCGTCGATGGAGCAGAGCTGGATGATGTCCGCGATGCAGAGTCCCTCGGCCGTGGACGAGGACGAGGGCATCGACACGACGCTGGATGTGCGCCGGAATCGCATGGATTCGCTGATCTCGACCGTCGACCAGCTCGGAAAGGCGATGGAATCCTTCGTGGTTTCTGTGGTCAACAGTCCCGAGGACGAATCCGACGCCGATGAGGCGTGACGACGAGTGTGTTTGTAGTGCTGTTGTTATTGATTGTTCGATTGTTTTGGGTGAAAAGCTGATGTGCTCAATAAATCAAGAATTCTAGTGAAATTATGTGGTTCACGTTTGGGGACAGAGAATGGTTGAGATCCATTACTCCCTTATGCAGAGCATTGTGGAGCGTGAAACGGCAAGTGAGGTGACGAAAGACGGCGGCGATTTTCAAGGTCAAGTGGAAATTGTGATGAAAGGACCGAACGCGGGAATTTCACGGAAAACTGCGAGTGCGCAGGGCATTTTGCATTCGCAAGACGAATCTTATCTTGAGATCGTCTGCGGTCATTCGCTCTTCAAAGCCGCTTGATTGATCACTGCATTGTTTCGGATATTTCATTTTGGTTTGCGCTTGCAGGACGATCTTCCATCTCTCGGATCGCAATGAGCACGAAGTCAACCGAAGATCGCCGAAACTCCGCGTCAACGCCACTCTCTGCGGAGCTCATCAAATCGATCAAGGAGTCCCTCGAAAACACCGAATTCTCGAAACCATGTGTCTTCGTCATTTTCGGAGCTTCGGTGATTAATTAGCGACGCTTACAAGCTGACCTTAATCGCTATTCAGGGTGATCTCGCCAAAAAGAAGATTTACCCGACCATCTGGTGGCTGTTTCGCGATGGCCTCCTGCCCACGAATTCCAAGTTTGTCGGCTACGCTCGATCTGAATACTCCGTGCAAAAACTTCGGGAGCAGTTTGAGAAGAATTGCAAGATTCACGAAGGAGAAAACGAGAAGTTTGAAGAATTCGTGAAGCAGTGTGCCTACGTCCAGGTGCGGGGATTTGAGAATACGAGTTGGTATATCTAATGTTTAGGGGAAGTACGACAGCGACGAAGGATTCAAGAAGCTGAACGATCTTATAGCAGAAGTTGAAAACGAGCACAAAAGTAGGTGATTCGGACGCACTAATTATGCTATTATTAACAGATGCTGTTTTTAGATGCGGCGAATCGGCTGTTCTACTTGGCTCTTCCCCCAACTGTATTCGAGCCGGTTTCTTCCCTGATCAGCAAGCACTGCATGCATAAAGAAGAATCTTCTGCCTGGAGTCGAGTGATTATCGAGAAGCCGTTTGGCCACGACACCGAGTCTTCGGCGAAATTATCGCAGCATCTATCGAAGCTCTTCAAAGAAGAACAAATCTTCCGAATCGACCATTATCTCGGGAAGGAAATGGTCCAGAATCTGATGTTTGTGCGGTAAGCAGTGCTATCCAAGATATACCTAGATGTGTTCTTTCAGGTTCGGGAACAGACTGTACTCGGATACATGGAATCATAACCAGATCGCCTCCGTCACTATCTCTTTTAAGGAAGATTTCGGGACTCAGGGACGCGCTGGATATTTCGACCAAAGTGGCATTATCCGAGATGTGATGCAGAACCATCTTATGCAGGTCATGACTCTCGTTGCCATGGAAAGGCCTTGTAGTCTGAGTGCCGAAGACATCCGCGACGAGAAGGCAAAACTGAGGTTTCTTTGACGTCTTCAACAAAGCAGTGTTTAGGTCAAAGTGCTCAAGTGCATCTCTCCCGTAGAAGTCAACGATACTGTCCTGGGACAGTACATCTCAAATCCCGAATCTGACCGTAATCCTTATCTCTATATGTGGGTCCTATGATTTGATTCTAGATCCGGAAGCATCGCTTGGGTATAAGGACGAAAAGGACGTTCCCGAGGATTCTGTGACGCCGACTTACACGCTTGCTGTTCTACGCGTCAACAACGAGCGCTGGGAAGGAGTTCCATTCTTCCTGCGCTGCGGAAAAGGTGGGCGAGATGATGCTGGTTCAGCTCTAACGGGGATGCTTCAGGCCTCAACGAATGCAAGACGGAGATCAGGATTCAGTATCGCAAAGTCAATTTCTTTGGAGAGAAGTGCGGACCCAACGAACTAGTCGTGCGAATCCAGCCGAATCCGGCCATTTACTTCAAGATGATGACGAAGACTCCCGGACGGGACGACGATGTTTCAGAAACCGAGCTTGACCTCTCTTACAACGAGCGTTACAAGGTTAGTTCGATAGAGAAAGAGGTGCAATGAAGGTTCTCTTTTTAGGGAATCCGTCTTCCCGACGCATATGAACGATTGATCCTCGATGTCTTGAACGGAACTCAAACGAATTTCGTCCGGACGGACGAATTGGATTTCGCCTGGAAAATCTTTACTCCATTGCTGAAAAAACTAGAAAGCGAAAAGATCGCCCCGATACAGTATGCATTCGGAAGGTATAAATACTCTTATTTGCCTGTCATAACGTTGTTGCCATTCAGCCGCGGCCCCGAGGAAGCTGACGAACTCATGAAGAAACACGGCTTCGTGTTTTCCGGCACTTACAAATGGCCTGGCCAGGATAAACTTTAATCAATTTGGTCGTCAATAAATGATAATGAGTTCTGAAATCCGGCTATGATCTGTGTGCGGGAACAAAGGGAATCGAGCAACAATTTATTTCATAACCGGCGACGGCGGCACCTTCATTGGCGACGGGGGATGCGAGCGCTTCTTCGGGAGCAGCTTGCCCCCTTCGTAAACTTCTTCGACTTCGCTGCCAATGTCGAAGACCAGGTTGTTCTCCGTCTCAAAGGTAACCTGTGCGTCGTTCGGAGGCTGCTTGTCGGCCACTTCGCCGAACAAGTGCTTCTAAAATGAAGGAAGACATTCTGAGTTCTGCAGTCTTTGAACTTACCTGTCCTCCTTTCGGATTCATGTCCATCTTGACAGGTCCCATGTGCTTGAATGCGGTGACCGGCATGTGGTAGGGTGGGTGCTTGCCTTCTACGAACTTCTTTTCCGAGATCAACTCGCCCGAGTCGATCTTCATCGGCGAAAGCGGGGACAAAGGTTGCTTGCCAGCGAAGACCTTATTGTTCCCGGCTTCGTTCTGCGCAAGTTCTCGGGCTACTTTTGCCTTCTTCCTGCGCCTGCGACACACGCAGAAGAGGGCGATGGCGCCGACGATTACCAGGACAACGACGATGACGCATGGAACGATGAAGACTGTTTTGCTGGAAAGAGAAATTAAGCAATAAAAGGAAAGTTGGGGTCGTACCTATCCTCCTCTGATTTCGGACGTTCTGGTTTCCCCGACCTCTTCTCTGCTTGTGTTGTAGCGGTGAGTGTGATTCTCCCGTTCGATGTAGACGACGGCTTTGTGAGCTTCGGGGTGGTAGCCGGAACACGGGTCCTCCCTGTAGTGGTCCGAGTGGTTCTAGTACTAGTGGAACTCCTTGACGATGCGGTTGACGTTGTGGTTGTTGTGTTTGTTGAAGTAGATTCGGTCGAGTTCCTGGTCGTTGAAGGTGCATCTGAGGTTGGAATCTGCGAAGTGTCGGTGGTCGCGTTGGTGGTAGAAGTCGGAGCATTTGAACTCGCGGTGAGATTCTCGTTATCTTGGACGTTTAACAGAGGGCCTTGCGTTAGGTTTCCGGTGGGACTGCGGAATTCACCGCTTCCCATTTGCGTAATCTAAAAAGTCAATATTCCATATTAATGTTCTCTTTGCAGTCCAACTCACCAGCATAAAGGTGATCCATTTGAAGACAGTTGCATAACGCATAACCGCTTGTTCAAGTAGCCTTCTTCTGGTTAGCTGCCACGCGGCCGCTCTTCTCGTAAGTGATTCCTAACAATGCGATTTCGAGTCAAATTGGCGCTTTTAAAGCGCTGCAGAGACGAGACGTGTTTCTGCATGAAGTCGGCGTCTGAAACGGTTAAATTTAAATGGGAATTTCGATTTGCAGACACAAGCGGAGATGCGAATTCATCGAAAACACAGAGCGGTCATTTCAAGAAGCGTCCGGAGAGCAGATCGGTCGGATTCGCGCGCTTTGCAAGGAGACGCCAATCAGACATCGTCTGAATTTCATGGAAATTATCTGAGACGAAAGCGATTCAGACATGCTTCGCCAAAAATGTCTGAAGGAAACGAAGTCCGGATTTAACCGATGCTAAAAAATAGCCCGAAACGTGATAAATTAGCTGACAAGACGAGGATACAAACGACCTTTATTTTCCGGACTCACAGCTCCTCCAGGTTCTCTGAGCTGCAGTCACGTTTCCCCCTTATTGATGTTGTCAAGCTTCAAACTATTCGTTATCTCCTCGTGTTTGCCAGACCGATTAGAAGTGCCCATCCGTCTTATCTCACATTCTCGGATGTTTGTTTACCCTTCGTTCAGCAGGAAGTAGATGAAACCGCGATCGAGTGACCGATTCCTGGCCATTTGGCGGTCAGCGAACAGTTGATCTACAAAAGCCGACGACGAAAGAAATTCCATTTGAAGAGGCGAATCCCTCAAAAGCGTTCTTAAACACCCACCCAATCCCCGTCATCAAGCAATCATAATCGATCGCGCTCTTCTCCGATTTGCAAAAGCAAACTCCGTTTCGCGGCTTCAAGTTTGTCCATCCCGCTTATCTTTTGTCGTCTGCGGCTTGTTTGCTCGTGGGTCACCCGCGTCTCCTCGCCGGTTCCCGTCTGCGCGCCCAGTGACAACGATCTAGCGTGATCAGTGATCGCCAAAACGAGATTCTCTTTTAAGGTTTTTATTTGCTTTATGTACACAGAAACGCTACAAAATGGAACTAATGATCTAGGATGTGTATGTACAGGTGGAACCCCTGAGGCTAGCTGGGTCGAGGTGGGGAGTGAATGGCGCCGATCACAATTCTCAGAATCCCGTCTTCGTCTTCCGGAAACGTTCGCGGAGCCGCGCTCTCTGCGTCGCCCAATCGGCGCGTGGGTTGAAGCCGCGGTCCCGGTTGTTCTCTTTGCGCCGCTGGGCGCGAATCTGCCCACGGAGATCGAAGCTCCAGGGGTCGGGACACGGTTTCTGGATTGGCGATCCGTATAAACGCTCCTCGAACCGCAGTTTAGCCTGTTGCAATCGGTCGTTTGGAACACAGGGAACAGGTTTCGAAGAGTGTTTCTGCTGAACGTTCTTCAGATACCGGCGTTGCGCTTCCCGTGGTCTCCTTCGGCACACTTTTGGCTCAGGATCTCCCCTCAAATTCCCCGGCGGGCGAGAAATTGGCGGCAGAGGTTCGAACACGTTTTCCAAGTACTGCGTTGTGACCTTCCGAATGTTGGCAAGCTTGTTTTTGACCCATTGGAGATCGTCTTCGACTTGTGCGACGCTGGAGAAGTCGGGACATTCTCCGCCAGCGCCAAAGACCAGCCTGTGAAGAGGAGAACAGGGGTCGGGGAGATTGCGACGTTCCGGCGCTCGCGGAGGTTCTGGGATGAAAGAAGGAAGAAGAACCTGAAATGCCAAACTTAAACCGGCACCTTTCAAGAACTCTGAACTCAAACGTCCTTTAATCCGTTCCACGGTCATTTCTCTCCGTTCCTCGTTTCTCCCTCAATAACCCCGTCTAACTCACCTCTTCGGAAGGGATCACAGATTCCTGTTCACACGGCTCCGACGGCCTTTCACTTTTATGACACGTCTCCTGGGTCTCCTCCTCGAAGAACTCGGCGTCCCCGGTCGCCTACAAGAAACCAGTATTAAGGTCGACTCTTAAACCAGTTCGTCCCAATCAGAGCGACGAACAAATCAAAGCTACAGAAGCGGTCGGATTGATTGTTAGGGAGTGTGAGATAGAGGGCAGCGAGCCGAAACGACGATTGGTTATGACAATTTTATGTGCAGTTATTCATTACCGAGATCAACAAAATATTAACAAAACAGAACGGGGAAGAAGCACGGGGACTAGTTTCCGTTACTAACCTTCTTGAAGTGGACCTTGGCGTCCTGGAGCCAGCGGTCCATCTTCGCGAATAGCGACGCCTTCACCGGGGCCGCCTTCTCGTAGATGTCGGCCACTACAGAGCGGATGCGCTCTTTTTTGGCACGGAAACGCTCGTTCCACTGGGTCAAACGGGACTTCATCTGGGTCCTAATGTCCTTGCAGATCTTTGGAACATTCCGCTTGAGGACTGAAGTGAAATTCCGCGCAGCGTCGCGGATTTCCTTCCAGTCATTCACCGGCTGCGCCGTCTTTTGTTCGGCGTTTGCCGACTTCTCATTTTTCTCCAATTCTGGCTTCACTTGAACCTTTTCTTCGAAATGGCTCTCAGCTTTCAAGTCTTCGGTTTCTGAGACAGGCTCGACCACGACCTCAGGCACATCTTCCTCGACCACACTTCCTGAGAATTCCTTCACATCGGTCTTCAGCTTTTCGACAGTTTCCTGAACAAAGTCGCTGTATTCCACATCGGACCAGCTGCTCGCGTTCACGTTGCGGTCTTCCAGAAGTGTCTTTAACAGGATCGAGCCGTGAACCTCCAAGGGGTCCTTAGGCTCTGGCTTCGGAGCGGAGTGAGGCTTGCTCTTGGCACAGAGAATGTAGTCTTCAAGGTAAGCATCCAAATCTGCCTGGATCCGATCGGAAAGCTTCGAAGTGACGCGGTCCAAGTCACAGAGCTTGTTCAGCGAATTGTATTGGTTCTTGAGAGCCTCAAGCATGACGCTGGCCGGTCCGAAAAGGGGCCTGTGACGGGGACACGTTCCTTCGAAGTTATCAGGGTCGAATTTGCTTTCGCGATCAAGCAACACGGTTTGGCGCACCAGGGAAGCGATATTCGGACCGCCATTGAGGCCATAAATCGAGTCGACAAGAGAAAGATACTGGCCGCAAAGCTTGTTCGGGAACGGTTCGACTTCCTGGTGGACTTCAACTGTACCGGGCGGGAAGAAGGCGAAGACGAATCCGAAGAACGCAAACAAGCCGAGAAAAGCGAAGATTACGCTTACGAAAATACCTAAACGCGAAAAATGAAAAATCTCATCCACATCGGCGCCTGGCTTACTGTAGGTAGGTACTTGCGGAGTATTTTCAAAGCAATCCTTCGCCTTCTCGGGGTTCACGTAGTAACGGGCCCCGGCTTCCTCGTCAAGGTCGTCTTCTCCGACGAGGACCATATCTTCGGATCCATCGACGGCTTCTTCGCTAGACTCCGAGTCGAGAGATTCGATTTCTGTGTTCTCTTCGCCCTCCTCGTCTTCATCTTCTTGCGTCGAATCCAGCTCGAGTTCAATTTCTTCGGATTCACTATCGGGAATTTCTATTTCAGGCTGCGCGTCCGAAGATGGCTCATCGCCGTCCACTTCTTCGACAAGCGCATGTCCCTGGATTTCCGCAGATTGGAGATTTTCTGCCGTCTCCAAGCATATCAGCTCAGGTTCCGAGTCCGAAGCAGATTCGGCTTCGACGACCTCGGGACCGGACTCGACGTCGGACTCCGAAGCGCTCTCGATAGCTTCAGCCGCCACTTCAATTTCAGGACTGCTTTCCGCTTCCACCACTTCCGGGTCCGATTCCGCCGCTTCTTCGGCCACTTCTGTCGCGACCTCTTCTTCAATGACGTCCACGGATCCTTCGGAATCTTCGGCATCGGCGTCTTCATCATCTAGAGTCTCCATCGAAGAATCGGACTCTTCGCTGGCCTCTTCTTCCTGCTCAGAACCGAGCTCCTGTTCTCCACTTTCACTCTCCGAAGAGTTCGGCAGTGAGATCGTGGCGCTCTCAACAGCCTGGTTTTCTTGCTCCAAGTGAATCGTTTCCTCCGTCAGAATTTCTTCGTCGGATTCCGATCTTTCCGAGTCGCTGTTGTACTGAAATGGCTCGTTATCAGAACTGCTCATGTCCGCGGTCGGACTCACCTCGATGGAATCCTCGTCGATGACGCTCCATTCGTCGGAGGAACCCGAAGGAGAACGATTGCGCTCCATCTGAAACGGGAATCGGTTAACCTTCAGCCCCGAAAAGTCGTTTTTAAATAGAACTCGCGAGCCGAAAAGCGACGCGGATTGTGTGATTTCGCAATGCCGAACCCATCGCGAGTATGCGCCAAACAAATCGATGCCAAAAAGGGAAAACACCGGTGACGGTGGGTGAACAGGCCAAAACAACCAGTTCGATCTGAGGGGAAAAGTTGAAATGAGGTTTAAAGGTCATTGAAAGTCTAGACTGTCTACAAACAGATGGGAAAGGCTGATACGGCATTGGTCTGTGCATCCTTAACGAGGATATTTAGACAGTGCACACCACAGACAGTGAAATGGTCAAAACGAGACATGGCCCAATCACTCAGACAGACTTGATCCGAATCAGCATGCCTGAAACATCTGCGCAGCAAGCACTTTGAAGCCTTCTTTGAATCTAAGCTTTCAAACGAATCATTTCTTCAAAGACGTCTCAAGCGCCCAGATTTCACAACCCACAAGTACACGACGACAAAAACGCGCTACAAAAGAGGAAAACATCTGCAGAGGCAGAACGATCCCAAAAGGGATGCCAAAGACGCAAAGGTCGCCCGTAATCTGCATTGGTGCAAACGATCGCCGATAAACAGCGCCAAACAGCTGCTGCCGAAAGGCGAGTCGACCAAACGAGGCTCATCCCATCCCAGAGATCTCCCGGGGGAGGGTCAAAGTCGACAACGTTGCCCCGTTTATCAATTACAAAAGCAGCCCAAAGAAGCACAAAACAACGCAATTCGACTGATGCTTCGATCAGCTGATGGCAAACAGCTGCAGCTGCTCGGAGCGCCGCGCGAAGACCGGTCCGCCCAAGACGAAAGGAGGTGGGATCTCAGGTTCCCCCGATCGGCCCGGCGATTCAGATCGATTTGGACGAAATGGGAATCGAACATCGCAACAAGAAGTTTCACGCGGCGGCCACGCAAGGATCGATAAACTCAAAGCACAACAATCGCCGCGTATCCTCGCGCCGTCGTTGTCCGCGCGGGTGCCAAGGAGGACGTCACGGAAGGACCGTCGACGTCGTTGTGATCCCGAGAACATCTGCGTAGTCCGCGGGGTGTCCTCCCTGTCCTTCCCTAACAGAGCGTACGTCCCTGCCGGCCCGTTCGTAAACATTTCGCCGCTTCCTTCGTTGGCCCGCGGCGATAAAACCAAGCAGAAACACACATGAAGAAGACTCGAGACTTCTGACTCGAGAGGCCACGCCTCCCGGCGCCCCCTGCGCACTAGTTTCCCAGCTGATCGCAGTCGACTCGCGGCGTCACGTGGTTATGGCAGTCGCGAGCACTCGAACGAAGATCGCCCAACTCGAATTCTTCTCCTTCCAAACGGAAACGCCGGATCTAACCGCGAGCGTTCGTTCCTTTCGAATCCGCAAATAACTGCGACACCTTGTGGCACCGAAGGTTGTTATGATCCCCGGCGGCGGCGACTTTCCTTTCGCATCTAAACAACTGCCGATGTTGTTGCGGGTTGCTCCGCACAGTTTGCGGACACCCCCATCTGGCCTCCCTTGAAGGGGAACATCGTTAACTGTGAGAGCTTTAACGATTTCAACAACATCCAACAAAAACAACGAAAACAGTAACAATAACAAAGTAGAACAACTTCTAGTTCGACGCGGCCGCGTTTCACCGCTTTCCTCCTTTTCCGCCCTTGCCTCCGAACTTGCCTCCGCCCTTGCCTCCGAATTTTCCGCCACCGGCCTTCTGCTGGTGGGCGCGTTTCGCCTTGCGGAAGTCTTCATCGTCCGGCCTGAAAGAAACCATTAATTAATCGAACGGAACGAGGCAGATGTGCACCTAGGGCCCAAGGACGCTGATTAAGGGAGCCGTTAGGATAGACCGGATTTGTTTCAATGTCTGACTGGGATGTTTTATGGCTAATCATAAAAGCGCTGAGACGTTGAAAACTGTCTGACAGACGTCTTGAATGGCGACAATCTCAATTCCTTTGTCCTCCAACGCGCGCAACGATCGGTCCAGGAAATCGGGTGTTCTGTCACCTTTCACAGGGTCCATTAATCCAATTCGTATTTATGCAACATTGGACTCACTGGGCTGTAAAGTGGCCCGTGCAGTAATCGCCCGTAACCATCTCTCCGATCTCTGTGCGCCGCTTTTGCTGCAGCTGCTCTTGCGCCCACAGCATTAAATGCTGCTGACACAAGTGTTCTCGTCAGGTACGCAGGCTCGTTCTTAGGCGCTAGGGCTGGTGCGTCTGATCGAAAGGGAAAAGCACTCGAGCGCGCAGAGAACCGGTCTTGTCGGCGGCTAGAGAGTTGCATCGCTGAACTCGCATATGAACAACGACGACCTCCTGAAGCTGCTGTGAGGCTACTAGTACTCGCTCAGGACAGGAAAAGCAAAGACCCAAACCGGAAAATTTGAATACGAAATTAGCGGCAATGCAAATTGGGGATGTGTGTGCGGCAGGGATCCCTCGTAAAATAAATACGCACCCGTGGCGGAACTTCTTCACGGATTTCTTGCTGACTCCGGTCAGCTCGCTGGTGAAGGAGGACTTCTTCTTCTTGGCCTTAGGTCCATTTTCCGTAGGACCTTCATAAATAGCGTGAAGACGCTTGTTGCGGCGACTGCGCTTGGCTTCACGGGCCTGGAAGGCAGCCATCTTCTCCATTCTGATGTCATCGGCCTAAACCAAAAGAGTAAATAAATGCCAGAAACTTGTTTGACATACCGATTTGTTTGCTTGTTCCTTCGCCTTCTGAGCAGCCTGCTTCTTCTTGAACTCGTCCTTTTGTCTTCCTAAACACACTTCTTAGGAACAGTGCCAGAAAAAGCCGAACTCACTCTTATCTTCCATCTTGGCCTGGTTGCTCTGGAACCATTGCCTTTGCTCCTCGGTTCCACCATCCAAACCTTGTTCAGCCTTCGCCATGGCGCCTTCGGTTTGGATCATCTCCTTCTCGAGTGCCATTTCGTGCTCAATACGCTTGACGGACTCCGCGAGCGAGGCGATGCGCTCGGTATAGGCCTCGATGACCTCGGGAGCCAACATACGCTGCTTGAGAGCGTGGTCCGTCTTGGTCTTGATGATTTCCTTCAGGAGTTTGCGCTCCTCTTCACCGATCAGCGAGATCGAGCGACCGGCTTTTCCGGCACGAGCAGTACGACCAACTCGGTGGACGTACTGCTTGACGCTCAGGGGCATGTTCATGTTGATGACCGTTTGGACACCTTCGATATCAAGACCACGGGCGGCCAAGTCGGTGGAACAAAGCACATCGATCTGAAAGAAACACAGCATTTCAAGAACCCGAAAAATGTTAAGTGTGCTTACCTCTTGAGTTTTGAACTGCGCAAGGGCCTTGATACGCTGCGTTTGAGTGAGACTTCCGTGGAGTTGTCCAACCTTGACTCCAAGCAGTCCAAGGAGGATGTGGAGTCTTTGGCAGTGTTTCTTGGTGCGCACGAAGACGATGGTATGGTCAGGGAACGTACGCGTCACGAGAGCTGAAAGAAAGCATTTGAATGATATTTCAATTTGAGGTTAATTGGGTTTGAATTAGATTTCAATCTAGAGTTGCACAGGGGCACTTGGAGCATCGCTTTGAAATTTCGACCGGTCACAGACCTCCGAAAATTCAAGAATGGCTTTGACACATTAAAACTCAGACATCCGATCGTCTAAACACAGTCTGCCCGGCGGATGTCTCTTCCTCCGGATCATTTCCTCACCTGCGACGATCGCCTCGCGGTCGGCCTCTCGGTTCTCGCGGATTCTTATAAATTCCTGGCGAAGATTCTGCGCCGTTTGAGTGTTCTGGTTGATGAACAGCTTCACGGGCCTGCTCAACGACATCGCCGCCAAGTCGTTGATTTCATCCGTCATAGTGGCGGAGAACAGCAGCGTTTGCCGGTTCTTCGCGCACATGCGAATCAACTCCTTCATCTGCTCAGCGAACGCTTCTTCCAACATGCGATCGGCTTCATCGAGTACAAGGACTTCGATGTCATGAAGCGAGAAGTTGGGCGAGTTGTAGAGATGGTCAATGAGACGACCGGGAGTGGCGATGACAATGTCCGGGTTCTGGCGCAGAGCCGCTTCCTGGGCTTTCACATCAAGACCACCTAAAATTTGTAGGGTAAAACTGAGGGAATCAAATGGAAAACATACCAGCGCAGAGGCAAATCTCGACGTTCGAGAATTGTGAAAGCTTTCTTGACACCTGGAACACTTGAATGGCCAATTCACGAGTCGGGACGAGAACGAGGACCCGAGTGACCGACTTCCGCTTGGGCTTGTAGAGGAGTCGTTCCAGAATGGGCAGCATAAATGCCGCCGTCTTACCGGTACCCGTGGCAGCACAGGCGCAGATATCGCGGCCGGCAAGAGCGACGGGGATGCAAGTCGCTTGGACGGGAGTTGGAGTGGAGAATCCGGCAGCAGCGACGCCCTGAAAATTCGTTGATTAATCCTGAATTCAAACTGAAAAATACCTTCAAAATCGGTCGGGAGAGGTTCATCTGGTGGAAGGAGAGCTGACTTGTGGAGCTCATGACGGCTTCGGACTCCTTCAGGTCGAAGAGCTCTTCGGGCTCGTTCTTCTTCGCCTTCTTGGATTTCTTCGACTTGTCCTTGACTTGATCCATGGTGTCTTCCATTTCTTGCACGACGCCATCTTCAGCTTCGCTGGCGCTTTCTTCTTCTTCGACGATCTTCGGCTTCGCATCGCCCAGCGTCACCTTCTCTTCGATCTTCTGCCGCTTCCGCTCGCTGTCGATCTTGTCCTGCAGCATGCATTCGCGGCTCTTCTTCAGGAATCCGCGGAGCCCTTCGAGGCCGTCGTCCGGCTTGTCGTCGCTGGCGGATCCGAAAGCGTCGAAGATGAATTCGTCGTTGAATTCGGTGGAAGCGGTCTGCTTCTTCTTCTTTTTCCGGACTTTCAGGCCCTAGAAATTCAAAAATTCGGAATACGTCCACGGATTCAAATTTTACCTCGTTTTCCTCTTCGTCAGAAGAAGAGGGCACGTCGACGAGTTCCTCTCCATCGCTTTCGATCGTTGGAGGGTAAAGCATGCCTGAAGAGGGACAAAAGAGAATCAGAATTCGAAAAGAAACGCGCAAGAAGAAGAGGAAACTTGGAGGTTTTCGTAAAATGCCTAATGCTAAAGCAAACCGTATTCTTCGCGCTCGGTCGCACGCGATTCCGCTTGGGACCAATTGTGTTGGTGAACGAACTGCTCTTCAGATGAAACCAGACTGCTTGGCGTTGAGACAAAGACTCCCAGACTGATTTCGGATGTTCCAGACAAATTCTGTCTAGTTTGGATAGATTTCGAGGCATGTCTAGACTGGGAACGTTTTCATTCGGCTCCGTTCGGGTCGTGTGGCGCAGTGGCTAGTAAGACAGGCCGCCACTCTCGAGGTCTGGGTTCGACTCCGACTCCAACGAAACTCCGTGTAAATTTCCGGTGACCCTTTGTAATTGGACGCTTTTTCTTTTTAGGTTTTATATTTTCAAAAACGCAAACAATAGGCACGACGAACGTGTCTAGAATCTGATTGATAGGTGTCACCTACCCCTCCATGACCGAACCGGTACCCCGCAATCCCTTTTTTGGAGATCGACACTACTCTTACAAGGTGTAACTCGAACTCAATTTCCGAACTCTTTTACAAATCAATCTCTCTCAAGGATCCTCTTACCGCATCCTGCTTCCCAGGCTCTTCTCCGACCGTTCGCGTAACTTCGTCTCCTCCAATCGTGTTTCTCCGTCTCGAATTCTCGTTTTCCAATCTTCTGCAAACTCAGAAACTCTGCGATTGTATCGTTAGCGCCTGGAAAGCCGATCTCCGCCCCTCTTCAATTCCGGGATACTTAAAAGACTCGACGAACGCCGACGTTCGGCGTTCGGGAGCAGGTTGGGAAGCCGCGGGAGTCTTTGTCCACCCGCGCCCGCGAGGAATTTCACCGTGAACTTCAAACGCGAATTAACCTTTTTCATCGCCGGCTGCTTCCGGATGTTCTTCTCACGTCTCATAAGACTAGCCGTCGCCCACGAAGACCTCAGATCGGATCAGTTCTCCGCGGCTCCTTTGCGGCTTCGCGTTTTTGACTCGAACCGAACGTCGTTATCAGTCGGTTCCTTGTAGTCCACCGCACTTCTTCCCACAATGGCGCGTCGTTCGCACCGCGGCCCATCCGGTGCGAAGAAGGAGCGGAACGAGAGAGAGGAGATAAGGTTGCTGCCAACACGACGATTAAATGACAATTCGTTATGTAGTATGGATGCAAGTATCCTGATCTGGGAGGAGACTGTGGATGTCACGCCAGAGTTCTTTCTTTGTGAAGCGAGTTGTTTGCGAGTGTTGGCACTTTTTCGTTTTTGGTGTTTTGAGGCGACGTGGCTTCCGGGTCGAACTTGTTGTTGTGGGATGATCGAGGTTCGGGGTGGTGTTTGACGGTTGGCCGGAATGTTCAAATATCTGGCTGACGTTGGCGACTTGGAAGCTGGTTGGGAGGTATTTCACTCTGGTTTTTAGAGTTTATATAGTGAAAGTTGTGAGCGTCCGGAACGCGGTTTCTCAAAAGTCCTGAATGGGAAAGAGCGATCGATCTAAAAGGTGTCAGGAATAATGCTTCAAAGTTCAAAGTTTCATTATTCACTCACGCCTGCAAAATGCATTCAAAAACCCGCGACGAGCACCCACATTTCATTGCTACTTGATCAACCCTCATCGATATTCCAGAGTCGATTTGCGTGTATCCGCGTAGCTCCACTCTTACGCGGCCCACCGGCGCTGGACCATCGTCCGACCAGCGCTCCCGGCGACCACAAACTTTCCATTTACGACGAACAAACAAGGAGATTATGCTTCACAAAAGCCCCGAATTCGCGGCGCCGACAAGCCACGTGTTTAAATAACACGAACCGCGTCCTCCCTCGCCTTGTTTGATTCCAGCGACGCCTTCTTGTTGCCACCGCCGCCGCGCGAACCGTCGATTCCTACCGGCTTCCTGCGTGTGTGACTCCCACTTTTCCATTTTCGGCTGCTTTCGATCGATTTGGGGAACATCGCAACCCACGCGCGGCGGCTGACCCACATATACGTGAATAGCCTCCGAGTCCAGTTCTTCTCCACTTTCGGAAGAGTGAAACTTTCGGTTTCAGTTGCCCTTTGCGAGCAGCCGGCGAAGAGCGTCGTCGCCGAGAAGAAGAAAGAAGGATGATGCTGACGAAAAAGGAGCGAGAACGCGTGAACTGGATCCTCCTGGTGGTCTACGGTATCTGGAATACGTGCGATCAATGGAGCAAGATCCTGATCCCGTTCGCGCAGTGGTCGCTGGAGCCGAGACCGGATCTCTTCTCGCTGCTTATTCTCAACGCCGTCGGAACCACCGCGACTCTCTTCGGTAGTTTCTTTATTGCGCAGCTGGTAGGTGGCGTTTTCTGTTTTGATCTTATCTTGCATGGGGTGGTTGGAATGTTCGGGTAGAAGCGTATTGTGTTATTCGAAAGTCGACTTCTGGTAATCGAAAATTCGTTTAGTGTTTGAGAAGAGTATAAGCAAATAGTCACAGGATTATGTTTGATGTGGATCAAGAGACAGACCAGGTGCCCCCGAAGGGCATAAGCCGGTCTTTCGAATTTGTGGAAAGTGCACGATCCCACGTTTTTCAGTGAACAGTGTTCATATAAAGAGATCTTTTCAGTTTAAACAAAAGTGAAAAGAATCCAATTTCTAATTTGAAACGAACCCTTATTATCGAATTTCGCCATTCTTCTCTTCCTTCCCCCGACCTAACCTCATAACCCCAAATTGCCTCTTCTCCCGTTTCCTCAATAACTTTCCCACTTGACACAAATCCACTTCCGAATCATCAACTCAATCTAAAAACACTTATTATGCAATTTGCGGCGGATGACCCAATGAAAAGTGAACGCGTGACGACGTTCGATAATTGCAGATCGACGCGAAAGGATGCCGAGTGAGCGCCCTTCTCTGCACGCTCGTCATCGGAGTCTACCAGGTATCAAAACAGAATTGAATACAAGAGAAGACACGATGTAATTACAGATCTTTGTGGTCAGGATCAAGGATTACTATGCATTCGGAGGATTCCAGCTTCTCCTCGCTTTCCAGCACATGCCGCTTATCGTCGACGCGTGTATCGCCCAGCTGGTTGGTCAGGACGGAGATGACAAGGAGAGATCAAGGCTTCTTATGAGACTCACCATCCCGATGAGTGTGGCTTTTGCTGCCGGACCTTACTTGGCCATCCAAGTGCTTTACTTGATCTCTCCCTCGATGGAAATTTCGCAGACCATTTGTGGATGTCTTCTGTTGGCCACGATGCTTCCGTTAAGCTATTACGCCATGCCTGATGGAGGTTCGGGTGCGTTTATTAATATGCTCATTTCATCGTTTTTGATCAATTCAATCGCTTTCAGATAAATCCGTCAGCCGTCTTCCCTCGCTCTCCTCCTACATCGAAATCCTCGCCGAGCCCAAGGCCAAATGGTCCCTTCTCTTCCTTGTGGTCAGTCCAGCTTCTTTCTTTCTTCACTAAATTTCTGTCATTTTCAGCTGGTTTGTGGTCCCTACAGTTCCTACGACCAAATCCTCCGCATCCATCTGGCTTCCCACATGCTCACCAACCCCGGCGACATGTCCAAACTCGCCTTCGTCCTGGGAGCCACCGCTCTCCTCTCCAACATCTTCCTCCTCCCCTACCTTCAACGTCGCTTCGGTCCCCAGCAACTCGTCCTCATGGCCCTCACCTCGCTCCTCTTCTCCTACGCCTATCTGAGCCAAGTCAACGAGCTCCACCACCTCATGATCGGAATGCCGTTCCAAGTCATCGGCGCTTGCATCGCCATCGGCCAACTTGCCGCCCAGGTCATGTCCTCAGTCCCACGATCTCACATGGGCAAGGCTGCTGCTTTGAACCGAATCGCCCAGCTCGCGGCGACTGTCATGACCCCGCTGGTCACGGGATACTACATCGACATGGCCGAAACCCAAACTTTGTGCCTGGTCAGCGCTGGTATGACCGCGTTGACGCTTCCTCTGGTATACTACAAGGGAGGATTCATGAAGGAGAACTTTGTGCACCTGCCGACGATGATGGGCCTGAAGACGATTCCTAAGGAAGACTAAAACTTGTTAAAACTGAAAAAAAGAGAAAAGAATGAAAATAGTATTTATTGTTTAGATCGCCACAGAGATAAACGGTTTTGGTGTCACTGTTGCATGCAACACTCTTGTGGAACAGCTCAAGAAACTGGTTTGGAGAGGAG
This sequence comes from Steinernema scapterisci, assembly GCA_000757745.1. Classification (NCBI taxonomy): domain Eukaryota; kingdom Metazoa; phylum Nematoda; class Chromadorea; order Rhabditida; family Steinernematidae; genus Steinernema; species Steinernema scapterisci. The sequence goes on from KN167264.1 coordinate 49,508, forward strand.
ATAATGAAGAGATTCTGAAAATGATACGGCAGTTGGTCAATCGAGCTTAATAATTGTGAACGCGCTGTATGCGTGGATCCTGGTTCCAGCGCTCAAGTTCCTTTTTTGGCTCAATTTCACTTTAGGGGCCTTTATAAAGTTTGAGGGCCTTTAAAAAC
>KN167264.1:49680-65338 GCA_000757745.1 Steinernema scapterisci
AAACACTCGATTTATCATTCGATGTCCCCGTGGAGAATGGGTCTTACAGGAGGAGGGGTCCAGTTTGAACCGCCGCTCTTTGGAATCTCTGCCCAAGCACACCTTTCAAGGTCTCTCGCTCGCCATCCGTCAAAAAGGTCTTTTAGGGGGTGATTCTCCGCCGAATTCCTCTTCCATCACAAAACTTTCGCTCGCTTTTTTTGATTTGCACGCCAGCGATCCAACATCCCGTAACATCTGCTTCGCCCGTCTTCTCCTTCTATCCTTAAACCGGCTCTATCCGCATCTTTAATGCGCAAGAGATTTTCTTGAAACTGGATTGTAACTTCGCGGATTTATGCAGATATGCATAGTTGAATATTCCCGTAGCGTCAAAGCCAACATCTCCTACTAAGAAACCTCCAAAATCAGTTGCACAACGTTCGTTCGGAGATCGCAATCGCCTTGTTCGGTTCGACGACCATTTTCGCTTTCCTTAAGTCCACGTCGACCATTGTCGCAATCCTGAATCGCCCGAGATCTCGCTTGCGCTTTGTTTGCACGCGTGAAGGCGCTGCGCGGAGGACTTCGGTTGGAAAGCGCGCCTTTAAGGATCCGAGAGAACCCGGCGGACGGCGTCCTGCGTGCGCTGGGTTTCCGTGAAACCATTGGCGATCTCTCTTTTCTTCTTTCGCGAATCCGTTTCTTTCGATTTGTAACTTTCTTGTAAACTGCTTTTGTGCTTTTCACATCTGGATAACGTTCTTCTCGTTTATGATGTCTTGGCGTGGGAGAGGTAATACCTGTGTCGAAGTGCAGCCTTGACGGAGTTGCAAAATGACTCCTTTAGTGTAACATTTCGTCTCTCGATTCTCGAGGTTTAAGCCTTTTAGTCGTTTTCCTATTTTTAAGAATCGGTTTCAGGCGGATCAACGCTAATTATCAAAATCATCATTCTCTATGCGCTGGTTTGCTACCATTAGCCTCCCGGTGACACATTGACCCAGCTCCAGCGCAGTCCCACTCTAGCCAAAAAACGCATTCTTTCAAATATTTTCGCGCTGCTTTTCACTTTCTCCACGCGGAACCGGTTCGGCTACCGGAACTCTCTCCAGCCCACAGCACCACCTTCAGCCGCGGCCGAAGGTGGTCAGTCGGGGCGCGCGATAGCATCGGGAAAGGTGAAAGTTGATTTGACGACGTCGCGCGGCGTCCGAAGGCGGGCGAGGCGAGGCGCCTCCAGGCAGTGGTCAGCGGCTCGCTCGCTCGCCCCACTTTCGTTTATTGTCGAGGCTCCCCGATCGGGGTCGCCGCCGTCCACGACGACCACCACGTTACCGATACTGCGCCGCTCCGATCCGCGCAGATTATTCAAACTTATTAAACATATTGTTTATATTGATTTTGCCACTTTTCCAGGGCCGCGAACCGACAGAATCGAGCCGCCATGTTCGAGTCCAAGAAGCAACGGGTCATGCTGATACTGTGCGTGATATACGGTATCTGGCAGATGGGAACCCAGTGGACCTCCACGCTCGTCTCCTTCCTCCAGTGGGACACGATCCACGTGATGACCATCGTCGACATCGGATACATCCAGTCCTTCGGCAGCTTGTGCAACGCTTTAGGAGCTCTCTGGATCGGTCAGGTTTGTTTCGCATGTTGTTTTCATCATAAACCATCGGATTGCAGATCGCCGACCGAACTGGTCCCAAGTACATGTTCCTCGCTTCCGCCGTTCTCACTTCAATCTACTATTCGGGTCTCAGTTTCGCCAGATGCTTCTATTCGTTCTTCTTCCTCCAGGTACACCCTCAAGAAACCCTTCAAACTCTTTAATTTCTATCACTTTCAGATCCTCCGCGTCGGCTACCAACTCGAAAGTACCGCTGAAATGTACCTGGCTACCGTAACCACCGAACGCGAACGCACCGGTGCCCTCATGATGCTCACAGTGCCTCAGGCCATCGCCATGTTTCTGGGTCCCATGATCGGTTCCAAGATCGCGATCTACACTTCGCTGCGTGTGTCCCAAGGAATCGCCGGAGCCGCCATGGCCGCGACGCTCATTCCAGTGCTCATCTTCATGCTCCCAGAAACTCACTCGATCCCGAAACTCGCCGCCGCCAAGCTGCGTCCCCTGGAGTACTGGGGTATGGTCACCAGGAACTCGCAGCTCCGCGAGGGACTCATCATCCGTTCCCTTCTCGTCGCCGCTTACGTATGCTATGAACTCATCGCTCGAAACTTCCTGCTCCGCTCCTACATGAAGGGAACCAACGATTCTGCCATCGTCCTCATCGTCATGGGTTGCTCGCTCCTCGTCGTCCAGTTCATCATTCTCCCGTTCCTCCAGAAGCGTTTCTCGCCCAAGGCTCTCCTCCAGGTCGCCCTGACGGTCCTTATCGGCAGCTACACCGCCGCCAACTTCACCACCAACCTCTACCAACTCTTGGCAATCATCGCCCTTCAAACTGGATCTTACGCAGTTGCTTATGCTGAGTCGTGCACTCAGGTTACTTGGTATGCATCTACCGTATCCCAGATTTCAAATAATAATCCCTTTTCAGCTCCGTGGAACAAGGAGATCTCGGAAAGGCGGCCGGACTCGGAGCGATGGCCCAGTGGATGACCCACTTCATCGTGCCCCTCTACACGTCGCACCTGGTCAACAGCTGGCACTACACCTATGCCTTCTACACCTCCGCTCTCCTCTCGGCGGTCACGCTGATCTACGTGAGCGTCGTGGCGAAGCACTCGAACGCGCGGACCCAGTCTCTGCTTCCGAGCCTCATCACCGCCGCCTAACTCCTTCTGAAGCCAGTTCTATTAACGAGTCCTCCCCTGTATAATAAGTTGACCCACGCAGTTTGACCGTTTTGTTCATTCCTGAAATTATTTATGAGTTGTCGAGAGTTTTCTAGAAAATCAAAAATTCTGATAGAATCTTGAAGGATTTGAAAGAACTTCGTGATATCACGTGGGAAGAGGGTTTGACAGTGGTGGACCGGGGGCGGAGGCGTAGAGGATAACAAGAGATCCGATGGGGTTATGCAGGATACGGGACTAGAGGAGATATGGACTATTTGGAGTGAACGTCGATAGGGAGCGCCAGGGATTCTTTGGGAAGAGCGCCGAAGTCGTGGAGTTCCGTTGAAGTGCCGACATGGCCGGTGACGTAGAAGATTTCGCCGGGAGGACTAGTGGCCGGGATGATAAAACGGACGTGGAACTTACGCTGCTTCGCCGGAAGGGTTTTCTCGTATTTGATGAATTTCGGCAGCGTGACGTGCGAGAGGTGGGAGCGCATGTAGTAGTACAACCAGAGGATCTGAAAAGAGCGAAAAGTTTGATATAGAAGTGAAATATCAGATCTCACCACAGGCTCTTTGTGCTTCTTGATCTCGTAATCGACGTGAACGGTCAGTTCTCGGACCTTTCCGCCCACCACCTTTCCACATTCTTCGGTTGTTGAGATGCTAAGGCGGCAAATGTGCTTCGCTCGGAAGTGATTCCAGTGCGGGACAATGGGTTTCGGCTTGGGATAACAGCTGATCGAGACGATATCCTTGACCATTCCCAAACTGACCACTTCTACGCGATCCTGAAAAGAAACGTTAAGTTTTAATCTAATGAAATGAATCGACTAACCGAGTTTTCCGGAGTGAACTTGTAAGGGATGCGTTTCCTAACGCGGATCATCGCTCTTGGAGCCGGTGTTGGATCGCTTGAGGAAGAGGAAGACGCCGGAGATGCGCTGGGAGATATGCATCTATTGAGAATCTTGGATTTCGCTTGACACGTTTCGCTGGTGGTTGAAACCGTGTCCGGAGTGCTGGAAGGACGTTCGGAAGGAATTTCGGAAGTTGAGCTTGAAACGACCGGAGGTGATTGCGGCAAAGCTTCTTCTTGCTGGTTTCGGGATTCTTGCAGAACGGTGACCTCAACTGGAACACTGGTTTCGACTGGAGCGATTGGCACCGAAGAAGCTTGATCGTTCGACGGTCCAGGCAGATCCGAAACTCTTGAAACCGGCTGAGGAGCGCACGTTTCAACGGCCGCTTGTGTAGTTTTTTGAGAGTTCGAAGCAGCAGAAATCGTCGGTGCCGAAAGCGTAACAGAGCAGGCAGGAGGAGCCACTGGCATTGCAGGATGAGCTACAAACGGCGGTACCGTACTCATTGTTTGTGGAAGTCCACTGGGCACAGCTTGACTTGCTGAAAGCCTTCGGGATGGTCCATTGAGAATCACCGCTCTCTGCGACATTCGCATTTCATTTGCTGGAACTGGGATGACGTCGAGATCGGGACGAGGCTTTGGCTTTCGTCCTCTCTTCTTTGGCCCTGGAGCAACGCTGGGTTGAGGATTCTGATTCACGGCGGATTGAACGGCCGGAGCTTGCTGGATGAGGAATGTCGTTGGCTGCGGATTCGCGGTGTACTGAAATGAACATATTAGCAGGTGCGATTTCCTTTTACGACTCGTTTCGCCATCTAATTCTTATTAGTTCCGCATTTAAGCACGCAATAATCGTTGATGTATTGACGATTTGTTCATTCTGCCACCCAAGAACACTTACATAAACTCCGTTCGTCGAAGGCGAGAAGACCAATTGTTGCATCGGGTAATATCCACTGGTGGAGATCTGCTGCGGCTGCGTTTGGATGAGCTGGATCGGTTGAACAAACTGCGGCTGCTGGATCTGCTGCACGTACTGGGGTTGAGGTTGCATCTGGACGTTCATCATCTGCGGCGCGTTTGGAGCTTCGATTCGAGGCCTCTTCGGCTGCGTCTCCTCCGGCGGACTGTCAAGCGAAATCCCCGAATCGCTTAATTCTTCGGGTTTCGGGGTCGGAGGCTTCTTCTCGGCAACGATCACCACGTCGCCTTCTTCTTCGATACTTTGCGGGACTTCTGTTGGTTCCTTTGGGGTTTCTGACGCTTCCGTTTGGACCTCAGCATCCGCTTTCGCCTTCGGAGGTCTCCGGAACTCGTTTGACTCCAACATGTCCTTCAGCGTGGCTTCGAATTGCTCCTCGAAGGCCTTCTCGTAGCGGGTGAAGAGTTCGGCGTTTCCTCCGCTTTCTTCCTTCCAACGGTCCTTGATAATCTTCTCCCAGGCACAGAATTTCGCTTCCGCGAGGTCCTTCGTCAGTTTCAGTTGATGTTCGGCCAGTTTCAGCTTGTCTTCGAGGTGCTTGATGTATAGCGTTTTCTGGCGGCATCGTTTTCGGCACTGGAAATAAAAAAATTGTTAAAAACATAAAAGCGGTCTCTAACTGCTGTAAGCTGCAAGCTGATAACGCTGTAAGCGAGCGCTTCTTTTAAATCTGGATCATCGGATAAACGAAAAGCAGGATGCGCGCGTCATTCAGACATAGACACCAGTTGATGTCTAGACAGATTCGCACATAACGACTGTTCCAGACACTCGCTTCCCGACTCAGATTCGCCGTCATTTCTCGAGCCAGCGCCTCTCGAAAGCGGTCGTGCCGCTCTCCAGCGGAGCCTCCAAGCGTCTCTTCATCGCCATACCCGAATTCCCCGACTTACCTGTAGCAGTTCGACTCCGACTGCGGCTACATACGGGAACCGTTGGTTGAATTCCGTCTTCCGCTGCTGGTCGTTGGCGCCAGCAGCAGCGCCTCCGCTCATGGATTCTGCGTCGTCCTCGTCGTCTTCCGCGGCTCCAATCGATCGAGGCGATCGCCGATTTTCGAAAACCGCGTTGTAAGCAACCAACAAACAACCGCAATCGGGCCACACACGACGATACTAGCGACTCCCTGCTGCGTTTGGTGCAGACCTAAACATAATCGACGACGGTCAATAACGCGACGGCGGCGGCAAGAAGAGCGAGCGAGAGGAGCACAACAACAACTACAGTAGCCGCAGAACTTCGTCGCGATCGGAAGCACGTAAATCAAGACACATCTGGAAACGAGAGTGCACGCCTGAGAGGAACAGGGCCATATGCGAGTTTGAGTGATTAGCCACGTTTTGAGAGTTTGGAACAGTTGGAGGTTGTTGCGATCGGAGTTCGGAAGCTGCGGAGGTCGCGAATGGAGCCGAGGAGGAAAAGGTAGGCGAGAGGGAATGGGGTCGAGGTAGGAGAGGACTGGATTCCGCGGGAGTCCGTGCCAGAAAACGGCCGCCGGTGGGAAGTTGTTTTGGTGTTTGTTGTCTTGTGCAGCGGTACTTGGAGGACGGCGGAGGTTGCCATGGAAAGTGCATTCCTGAGTTGTGCAAATGGCTACTGAAATTGTGAAATGGGCAAGAGCGAGATTATGAGGATTTATGAGGATGGAGAGGGCGAAGATTGGACATAGTCTTGCGTTAAAGAAGGGCCTATTTCCAACGATAAAAACAAAAATAAATACGAGTTTTCAAATGCAACAAATAATCCAGAATTCGAATCTAAGTTTAAAATTCTATTTTGGTGTTCAAAGAAGTTTCAGATATGACAAACGGTTAACGGCGGAACTTCCCGTCGTAGCCATTCTATTTGAATTCATCATATTACACCAATCTCGGTAAAAACTAGTTTCTGACCTTCATTTTCCCCGATCTAACAACAAACTGCTCTCCTCAATTCCACCTTCTAATCTTAATCCTGATCCTCCAAATCTGGCCATCAATCCGGAACACCCACCACGTCCCCTTCCCACCCTTCTCATGTTCTCTTTCCGCTATTAGTAGTTCCACAAATCCTCCTCATCGTTTACATCGCAGTTGTTTCTACGCCATAATCGACGGCACTCCGCCCGCTGATCTCGTTTCCTCCCAAACCATTTCCGCTTCCAAATGCAAACTTCTCAGCCGCAATTAGAACCCCGGAACGGTCTCTTCTTTGTCGTCCCACTCTGTGTCAACTCTTCTCCGCATCCTTCCGAAACTGCACACAAATATCGCCGCTTCTGGCTGGTCCGGGCGCGGGGAGTCGGCTTCAGGGGTTCATTAATCCCATCTGTGGCCGCCGATCAAACTTCTTCGAAACAACGGTTGTCCGAGGATTCGGGCGAAGAGACGCCTGGGGTGGAAGAAGCGGCGGAGACCCGAAAAGGCCCAAAAGAGTCCGCCTTCCTGCAGATGAGGCGCTCGGCCCGGCCGCTCAATTAGGGTCGCCAAATAGCCGCGAACCCGAGTGGAGCCATTGTTTGGGAGCGGTCTTCTCGCTCCCGGCTCGGAGTTATTCCCTTCAATTAGCCGTTTCACTCGACTTCCCGCGATCTCCTCGAGAAGCGGCGATTTGGCGTACGCAATTACACTCTCGCCGCGCGCACCACTTAATGAGCTATTAAAACATGTAAATTGTTGTGGAAAGAAGTGTTGCCGAAGGGTCCGAGGAGGTGCGCGCGAAGTCGTCCGAGGGGAGTTGCCGCGCCTCGCGCGGCGCCGACGCCATAATCGAATCTCGCGAGGCGATATATCTCCCCTATCAACGCTAACTCCTTTTTCGCGTGTTCTTCAGTAGCCCTCAAGGAGGCGGTTTCCGTCTTGGAAAACGCGGTCCAGGAGGCACTGTTGGGTTGTGGAGTTCTTAGGCGGGAAATGAACCCGATTCTGTCTTTGTCGAGGATTAGAATGCCGAGGCTTGAATTGAATCCTAACGAGATTTGATGTTTTGTTTCGTCAGCGTGTTTAGGAGTTTCAACAAAAGATGCAAAGTGAATCTTTGAGTTTCTGAATTGAAGACAGATCTTACCGCAAGTTGACGGAATGGGCGATTCCGTAATCGCAGAATTAAAACGTGGAATGCTTTTGATACCGATGGATTAAACTGTAATCCGCAATTATAATAATCCATATTTTGAGTTTCAAGAAACTAGTTTCGACATATATTGTAACCGAACCTCGTTTCAGTGATGACGTGCGTGGAGGTCCTGCGGCGCCCCGAAAGATTAATGTCATGATATTCCTGTTCATATTCCACGCCACGCTCCTGCACCTCTCCGAAGGTCTCAAGTGAGTCCTTCTTAATCTCTTAAACTCGCCGACGTAGTATACTACTCTCGCCATAAATCTCGGTTTTCGTCGATTTCCACGCAGCTCCAATCGGGGCTTCCGTTTAGTTCGCGAATTGCATTGTTTACTTTTCTGGTCGTTATTGAGAAGTCGAAGACGAGGGCGCGAATAAACAATTAGAGCCAGAGGACCGCGAGGAGCAGCAGAAGAGCGCCGCCTGCTCTAATTGTGTCCGAATTGACTCTGAATGTTTTTTGGCTCAATTATTCATTCGGCGATGGTCAAGAAAGCGATTGAGGAGCCCGCGGCGGGTGGATGTTAGGCGGTGAGGAGGAACATGCTTAAGTGGTCTCGATGGGGATGAGGACGGGCCGAGGAGCACCACGATATTGATACCGTAGTGGGAGGAAGTGGCGAATGGAGAGAGGAGAGGACACAAACAACAAATACAAGTGGCAGATGGGAGAAAAGTTGGGTTTCGTGAGTATGGCTTAACGTGAGAAGGACGTTCTCGTCGATATTCGAGGTTCTTATTCTCCCTCTCCGAAGATCGGGACTCCAAAAATTGAGAAACACTCATAAAGCGAGTCGGCGCACGGAATTCTTTAGTAAAAGGCGAAAGAATTTCTCGGTCAACTGCGCCGACTCCAGAGACTGACGATGGATCGGGTTTGAATATTAGGTCACCAGGAATTGACCTTTCGGTCTCTCTGGTGCGATCGGCTGAATCCAGAGAAATCAGAGAAAATGTTTCGCCATACTTTGTGCCAAAGCATCGCTTTTCGCACCTTTAATCCCACTTTCCGTAGAAAATAGGCTTCTGTCGTGCCGTCAAACCATCCTTGCACCAAGGCGAACGATATGTCCATTCCAGGTGACCTTTCCATCCAACCCATCCATCGTCAGTCTCTGGAGTCGGCGCAGTTGACCGAGAAATTCTTTCGCCTTTTACTAAAGAATTCCGTGCGCCGACTCGCTTTATGAGTGTTTCTCAATTTTTGGAGTCTCGATCTTCGGAGAGGGATTATAAATACCACGTTTCTTCGGAAACTGAAATCACTAATTTCACGGTCCATGACTGTTTCCACAATCTCGTTTCAGGTGTTTCTCGTGCGCCTCGCCCGACTACGAGCCCCTCTTCTCTCGCTCGCGGCATCTCCGCGCCTTCTGGGACAAACCACCTAAATTCGACGCTATCTGCGACGAGAGCCTCGAAGTGCGCCGCCTGGCTCCGGTCGAGAACTGCGAGTCCACTTGCATCACGGTCTTTGAACCGCAGTTTTTTGGAGGTTCGTTCCAACTCGAATGACCCAATTTCTTGTCGGATCCAATTACTCTTTGATTCGGCGCCATTTCCGCCGCTCCAATTTGCCCCTCGGGTGGATTTCAACCGTTTTTAACTGGCTAATTGAGCCGCTGTTTAGGGGTGCAGTCGGTTCCTAAGCCATTCACGTTTATCCGCGGCTGCGCCGACGAAATCTTCTCCTTGATCGACGCGCGACCCCGCGAGGTCGACTTTCTGCACCAGGAAGCGATCTGCCTCTCGTTGCCTTTGTCCCAGATCTGGCCGCAGGTTTCTTCCAACGAATACGTCGAGGTGGGTTACGGTGTCGAAAGCCTCTAATCGCCCGATTCCAGGTTTGCTCCTGCAACACCGACGGATGCAACCACCAGGTCGAAATCAGCTCAAGCACCTCAACTTCTTTCCATCGAATCTTGGTTCTGCTCGCCTTAGCGCCCGTTTTGTTCTTTCGAATCTGAAGGAAATATAATAAATTGGTTTTATTTGATGAGGCGAGAGCGCGGGAGCACAGATCGAGAGGCTGGAACGAGGGGATTAAGGGTGTAATAGCATGCAAGGGTTTGATTCGCACTTCTTGGAAATTCTTGGCACCAGAAACGGGAGATTAAGAACGTGTTTTTATGAGTTTAGGAATCCCTGTGCAGGCGACGGATGGCTAATAATCGAAAGAAGCCCCAAACGCCGGTTTTATTGCAACACTTTCTTCTGGTTTTTGTTTTGTTCGCTCCGCACTTTCGCCCCCAAATCTTGTTTTTGCAACGTTCGCCGATCTCCCGCACGCCTTCCGGAGTTCGCCGACTTCCATCTTTTAGTCAGCACGGGTGTATGTTTGCCAAAAACGGTCGCTAAACACGCTTACAAGGTGCAAGAATAAAATAAATTCGATGCTGAAAATAATGTTTGTGTGGAATCGAAGACCGCAATGAAATGGTATTACGGTGCTGTTTGGCTTGTTTTGCTGCTTTTGACGACGGTCGCCGGCTTTGCGATAGAGAAGCAGAACCTGGAAACTGAGAATAAGGTCGTCGAGAGTATTCTGACGTTGGACAACAATGCGACCGATCTTTTGGCTCTGAATTCGACGGATCCTGGAGGAGATTTCACTGGCTACAACGAGAACTCCACGTCGACAAGGTAAACGCGAAATTGGGCAATTTAAGAATTCTCTATTTAGCACTCGAGATCGCCGATGGGGCAGATTCCGTGGAGGAGGCTGGGGAGGAGGATGGGGAGGCGGCTGGAGAAGAGGCGGCTGGGGCGGCGGATGGAGACGCGGAGGCTGGGGTTACGGTGGCGGCTGGGGATATCGTAGATGGGGAGGATACGGATGGCGCCGTGGCGGATGGGGAGGCGGATTTGGATTCGGATTCGGATTTGGCGGTTGGGGAGGCGGTTATGGTGGATATGGCTATGGATACGGTGGCTACGGATACGGCTATGGCTACGGCTATGGATACGGCTATGGATACGGATATGGATATGGATATGGCTATGGATATGGCTACGGATATGGTTATGGATACGGTTACGGATATTACTGATGGGAACAATAAAAAATTGTGTTTTGTGACGAGATCAATAAATTTAACATTGATCAACCGGTCGTCGTGAGTCCTGACCTAAGATCTCCGTTGTCATTTGCTGCGTTCCTCCAGTACGATTAGTTGTGTGCAGATCCAAATTCAGAACTAAAATGCTTCCAAGAGGATCAAAACAGCGCATGTTTGCCTACTGTATGCAAGACTCCAAAGGCGCCACCACAACGCAAACAAGAGGCGGCGCTCGGCGTTCCTGGGATATTGTATCAGATCCTACTGTATGCCCAGGCGCCTCTTGTGCTAACACTAGGACTCCATTCAGGTTTCGCCATATAAGCTGCAAGCTCGTCCAGTGTCCACTACCGATCCGACGATGCTCCGACCGTTGTTCCTCGCCTTCCTTCTTGTGGGAACCGCTTTCGCCGCAGACTGCGATGGAATGACTGGTTTTAAGCCTGATCCTAAAGCGAGTGAGTTGGACTTCAGTGTTTCATAGCAGTGGAAATATTTTCTAATCGTTCTTACAACTTTTCAGCAGCGTGTGCCGCAGATGCCGATTGTGCCGCAGTTGGAACGGGATCCCAATGTGATACAACCGCGAAGAAGTGTTGTGTACCCGATGAAAAGGATCCAAAAGCTGATAAACCCAAGGGCAAACCGCAGCCGCCTATGGATTTCATGTGTCCCAACCGCGGAATTCCTGGAGAAAGTGCGTTTCTTTATTTTGGAATCAAACTGAACTAGGCTCGATTCAGAATGCGTCAACGATCAGTGTCCCGACCCCAATGGATCCTGCTACGAGGATTGGTGTTGCTTCCCCAACACAAACCTAGCCGACCCAGTCACAACCACCACTCAGATTCCCGCAAACACGCCTCAACCCCAGCCTCAGCCTTCCCCGAGCCCATCCCGTAGGACCACTGCTCGACCCTCCGGAGGAAACTGCCGCGATCGCAGCGCTGACTGCGCAGGCAAGGACTATTTGTGCCAGAACCAGATCTACCGTGATCTGATGATTGTCCAATGCGCCAGGACCTGCAATCTCTGCCACCTTGTCGGAACCGTCGTTCTCCCGCCTGCACCGTTGCCAAGAAAGTCTCACAACTGCGTTGATGCCAACCTTAAGTGAGTTCAAACCGTAAAGATCGAAATCTATCTTTCAATTTCAGCTGCCCTTCTTGGGTCGAAAACGGATTCTGTTCCAACAACTTCTACTCGACGGACATCAAGCGTCGCATGTGCGGAAGCAGCTGTGGACTCTGCTAGGCAGCCTGGATTTTTTAAATTATGTATTTAAGTGTTAAATGTACCCTGGAGAACTTGGGATAAACTTGCATTTCGAGAATTGAGAAGTCTCATTTCTCCGTTCACAACTCCATTTCTTCACTTCCACAAACTTCTCCTGGCTCCCACCGCGATCGCTCTGCATGCTCTCCTCACCCCGCGGTCTTCCCCATTCCACAATCGGCTCTCTCGAATCTCCTATTCCAGCTTTTCTGCCATGGACTGCACCCCACTTGACTTCATCGACTCTGTATCCTCTCTTATCCCCGACGTTTCCCATCTGAATCCTTCCTTACTTCCAAAATCTTGGGAACTTTCTCTTACGCAACAAAAAGAAAACCGTGAAACCTTCGGTTTATTCTTGAAATCTGATTCGGATCCGGAGAAACCCGTGTTCCACTACGTATTCGTGAAAACGACGTCTGAGAGCCAGATCGAGTATGACCCCCAAGAGGCGATTTCCTATGATCAGCTGAAAAAGAAGAATCTGGATTTGGTCCGAATCAACGCGATCTCCATCTGCATCGACAACCGCGCCGAATACCTCGAAGCCAGATGGACCTCAATCCGCTCGGAGCAGTTCTTCGAAGGTCTCATAAGGTTCGCCTCGGCGTTGTTGGACGAGCGGAAGTCGAGCAACAGTCTTCATCTTCACTTGGAGCCCCAGTTCACCGAGCAACTGGCCGCCGTCCAGAGAATCGTCGCTTCGCGGCCCTTTTACACGCTTCACGTTGATTTCTACGGCGAAGAAAGCGAGGCGTTCCTGAGAAAGTGCCTCAAGAAACCGAACATGGCATCTATTAACCTCATCGGCGCCTGGCCTGCATCGCTCAAGGACGACATCTTCGACTGCATCAAATCGTCCCCGAACGTCCCAAGCTTTTCCATTGACTCTGCTTCCGGCATCGTCTTCGACATCGAATTCTTCTCCGAACTCGTCGATCTTTTCCTCGCCGGAAAGATCACTTCACAGTATTTCTCGGTTCAATTCAGCGACGAGGCGATCCAAGAGATCTTCGAGATGAATCCGAGACGCCAAATATTCGCGAAAGGAGAAGAATGTGAAATGCTTCAAGCGAGCAATGTTGGAGGCGGAATGGTGATAATTGAGATTGCCGTGAAGGGTCCGACTAACCCGACGGTCCATAATATTATGTGAAACTCAGATTTGATCTCGTTTTATCTCGCAACTATAGTGATAAATGTGTAGAATTCTGTCTTCTCAACGGTGCATTCTAAACATGGGAAGAAGACTAGCAATTCGTACAACACAGGCAAAAGAGTTAGATGGGAAGGACTGGATTTCTCACATTTCTCAGATTTTCCTAGCTCAAGCTAGGATAGTTTAAAAAGAACCGTTCGGCAAACGTCGCCTCCAAAGAGAACTCCCGAAGGCGCTCTCCGCAGTCATCAACGACGCGAAGCCCTATGGCCCCACGCCGAGTTTCCCGCTCTGGAGACGACGTTGCATTTCGTCATCACGGTTGGCTGAACAGTCGATTAAAAATCGAACCGGAGAAAACACACTACAGAAATGATCCTGTGAAGTATGATTTCGAAGTTCGAGCCGTCGGCGATTTGTGGAAGTTGGGCGTCGGGAGGACGTTTGCGCTGGTGCGAGAGAGCGCAGACGGCTGGAGACAAGAAGGTTGTGTGAAGAGGGTGGTGCTGAATGGATCCTGGCAGTTCGGCAACTGTTTATGTGTTTGTGCAGCCCGCGTGTTTCGAGGTTATTTTTGGGACTTTGGGAACGGGATAAATTTTGTTTTTCAGGCGTCGTTGGGAGAAACGGAATGTCGAAGTTGTTGATCACAAAATCAGACGGATCGCGAAGATCGTTTATGAGCCTAGCTGGCAAATTCAAGGTACCCAAAAGCTTGATAAGCACGCAAATTGTGATCTGCAACTGATTTCGGAGGTGTGAATGCGCTAGGGAGATGATATCCACAGCACTGTGGTACGTTTCATAGTGACCACTGGCTGAGTTCCTATCGTCGCCTGACTCTCTTCGCGCCGGTGCAGTTGAGTGCATTGCTTCTGATGACCTTCCTACACGACCCATCCATCGTCAGTCTCTGGAGTCGGCGCAGTTGACCGAGAAATTCTTTCGCCTTTTACTAAAGAATTCCGTGCGCCGACTCGCTTTATGAGTGTTTCTCAATTTTTGGAGTCCCGATCTTCGGAGAGGGATAATAAGAACTGGGTGTTGTTGGTGTGAATGCTGGCAGTAATGTTAACCAATAAGCATACACCCGATTACATACACCAAGAGAAACACCCGATTACATACACCAAGAGAACTTAAAACCATTCAGAATCATCGATCCCTCGTCCTCATCTTTCGCTTAAACCCACAAACCTCTCCGATCCATTCTCGTCCAGCAGGACATCAAACTACAACTCGCCAATCGATCGCCCTTCGACGACCTTCTTCTTCATGGTGTATAAATATGTTTCTGCCCGGTTCTCGTCCCATCCACCGCATTTCATCGAACGATTTTCGCGAGTTTTGCACGAAAACACGTGATCCCCGCCAAGGACTTCGATCACTCCACCCGCGCTTTCGAATGGATCCTGCAGCGCATATTTTCGTGTTTCTTCTCAGGATATTGCTTTATCCTTTGATATGGATGGTTCCAAGTTGGGATTATCCGATTATTCAGTTTGGATTTGGCTTTGTAAACCTGTTCTGGACGCGAGAGAGGGTACCTGATGTCGAAGATCCTCTGTTATTGATCTCGGCGACGGAAGCAGCCGCGCGAATTCGACGAAAAGAGGTACTTTTAATATTGCAAAGCAGCTTAAAATCTGTTCTGGTTTAGCTCAAATCTATTGATCTCGTGGATTCCTACATCTGCCGTATCAAAGAAGTAAATCCTTTGATCAATGCGCTGGTCTCCGATTGTTTCCTGGAGGCGATCGAAGAAGCGGAGAATGTAGATGCGTATATTGAATCGTTAGAGGAGAATTCAGAAGAGATAAAAAGATTGGAGATGGAAAAGCCGCTGTTTGGAATCCCGTTCACGGTCAAGGACAGCATGGACGTGAAAGGACGAGAGATTACGGTAGGAATGGTGGTGCGAGAAGGGAGAATCAGCAAGGATGATGCCGAGGTTATTAAAAGGTGGGTTTCTATCTCAAGTAGAGAGGTCAGGCTTTCCCAGTGCCACGTATGAACCTATACTTTAAATATCATCCCTCTCCGAAGATCGGGACTCCAAAAATTGTTAAACACTCATAAAGCGAGTCGGCGCACGGAATTCTTTAGTAAAAGGCGAAAGAATTTCTCGGTCAACTGCGCCGACTCCAGAGACTGACGATGGATGGTTTGGGTGGTTGGGTAGCCAGGAATTTACCGTTCCTCGGTTCTGGTGTGATCGGCTAAATTCAGAGAAATCAGAGAAAATGTTTCATCGCACATTGTGCCAAGGCATCGCTTTTCGCACCTCGGCTCCCACTTTCCACGGACAACGGCTTTTGTCGTGTCGTCAAACTATCCGCGCACCAAGGTGAACGATATGCCCATCCTAGATGGCCATCCCACCCAACCCATCCATCGTCAGTCTCTGGAGTCGGCGCAGTTGACCGA
>KN167264.1:75748-97464 GCA_000757745.1 Steinernema scapterisci
CCTTATTGGGAGATGCGCCGCCCCCAGCGACCGTAAAACTTTGCGTGACGATCATCGCCGAGATGAACGAATTCAGAGGGTTTGGTGCACTTGAAGCCGGAGTTGAGAAGATGAAGAAAACTGCGTTTAGATTCGTTTAGGATGACACAAGATTTGTCCGAAGCGTTGATTAGCTTGCGTTCTCATCGGCGGGTTACGGTCACCGTTTAACCTTTGGCCATCTGACTTCGGAGTCGAGAGAACAATGGAGGAGGATAATGGATGAGTGCCAACAGTTTCTTTGCGCCGGGATTTATGCAAATTCTAATCCGTGATGGATCGGTGTCGCTTGTCAGTCGGCGCCTTGGTGTGACGACCCGTGGCCCCGAAGAGGTCCCGAAGATGGACAAAAGACGGCGGCGACAGACTGTTGCTGGCTATTTGCATGCGCGAAGAAGGCCAATTAACTCAGCTGCCATTTGTGGAACGACGATGATTGAATTATTAATTAGAACAAATGTGCGATTTTGGGAAGCGAGCGAGAGGGGAACTGTTGAGGGAGGACAGGTTGCCGGAGGAAGGTTTCGAAGATCAGTTCAAGTGCATTGCTGGGAAAACGGTTTTGGGTGTTTTCGGTGCGTCGAATGGATTTCGGCGTTGGGAAGTTTGTAACCAGCGGCGGCGGGAGAATCGCGCGATAAATTGTTGCACTTTCCAAACACCTCGGAACTGTCGCGATCCGCCGTTCTTGCAGGTGCTCCATAAATCATGTTCTGTCCTCAAGTTTTTGTTCCTCCGTCGCTCCCTCGCTCGCCGCTTCACGCGCACTTCCGCGGATCAGAATTCTCTTTGTTCCGCCGGTCACCCGCGAATTTGCGTCCTGGGGAATTCTCACCTTCTATTTAACAACCACCTTTTGAGTTTGATTTATGCGCTTTGCAGCCTCGGAAGTATTTCTTGCAAGAATCGTTGCTGTTTGGCTATTTCGCGTTTTGGAATGCCGATCGGTTTGGATTCGGCTTTTATATAAATAGAATTTCAGGAGAGTCATTGAGTAAATAAAAGCGTGCCGTGTGCCCTTTTATCACCAGAAGATAGCCTCAGTTTACGGAACGAAAAGAAATGGATCGGTATGTTTGCTGTTGGCTTGGTTGGGAGAATCCTTATGAATCAATTTTTAGCCGACGCCCGACAAGTTTTGCCGCCGTTGAGCCTCCTGAAGATTCAGAAAATGCGGGAGAAATCCACCTCAACGAGATTCTTCGAATTGGCCGCCTGGAAATCAGCGGGAACGTGTACGAGAACGTGACTGGCGGATTCAACGCCGATCTGATCCTGCAAGTCAAAGGCCACCGGAAGCTCCTGCTGGGAACTTTGAAGGGTGAGAACGTTATCGCGGAGGTAAGCGAAGCAGGAACTCTAAGGAATAATGTGAATTGCAGACTTTTGATTCCGTCAAGGACAACTCGGAACTAAGGAAACTGGCGGCCCTGAACGCTCTCCGCGGACTTGAGAACAGTTTTATCGTGAAGCAGCTGGGATACGTGAAGAAGAATGAGGTGAACGGATGGATTGGATTCGAGTAAACTTTGGTATTCAGGTCGAAGTATACCGGATCACCGAAAATCTCATGCTTCCTCTGAAGGACCTGTTCCTTCTGAAGTTCCAGTGGACAAGACACTACATCAACAAAATCTGTACCCTGATGAATTTCTTCTCGGACCGCATCGGGAAATACTTCGAAAGCCGAGGCTACATCACGCGAGGACCCATTGGAAGCGAAGTCTTCGTGGACCGCCACTACAAGATCAAGATCGATGTATCCGAATTCCAGCGCCAGAAGGACCTCGATGTTCGTTGTGCTGATTTCTGTAAAGCTCTCACTCTTGGGATTTTAGCCAGATTGGGCTCTGGTGCACTCCTACAAGCAGACCCTTGTCGAACAGTTGAGAAAGCGAGGAATCGAAGATCCGAACGACCATCCGCAAGCTGAATTTCGTATTTTCGGCGCTTTATTTTCTTCGCTTTTAGGTTTGGAAACAGCGCAGATTTCGTGGAACGTCTATTGAGCTCGAACCAGATCCTTGTTAGCGAGAGGAACGAACTGACCGATATGCTCTTCCTTGAAGTCATCTTCGATTGGCTTCTTTTCCCCGAAGAGTTCGTGCGCGACCATCTGAGAATATTCAAGAAATTCAGATTTCGCATTTTCGAGCATTCCAGATGGTGGGGATTGGCTCGCCTCAGAGTGTTTGCTTCGAACCGCAACTTCTGGCTTACGCGACTGGGAATTCCCCTGTTTTGGTCAAAGACGTATCGAAGATTGTTTCGCGATGTGTTTTCGAAGGTTGGTGAGCGATATATGTGAACATAGATTTGTAGATGAATGTGTAGAGATGTCCTTAATAAACGTCTTTACCAATATGCTCGATTTCTTGAACTTTGAGGAGTGCTTGTTTCCATGCGTTTCTTCCATGATTTATCGCCTCTCCGGCGAACTCCCCAAACGTTTCCTCGTTCCGCAACATCTCCGCGTGGCTTCTTCTCTTCCGTCCGCATTCAATTCGGTTCAAAACCCGATTAAGCCGTTTCCCGACGTCATCCGGCGGTCGTCTTCTTGGATCGCAACTCAATTTTTCGTCTTCGATCGGCCAAGGCGCGTGGCCTCGAAAAGAGGACAAACCTAATTTTGTCTCGCAGGCCAAATGCCGTCTCGCAAAAAAACAAGCCTAACCCCGAAGGAGGCGCTAGCGACCTTCGGACTCGGCGACGAGCGCGAGGCGAGAAGATAGGATGATGGATGAAACGATGCGCGGAAATATCACAAAAGAGGAAACCGCATTTAACATTCTGCGCTTGTCTAGACTTTCCGTGGAGCGTGAAACAAAACAAACATCACCACGGAAGACGCGGATTGGAGCCGAGGAATCCGAGCGGCGAACGGAGATGACGCTGGTGTCAGATGCAGATGGAGGCCAGAAAACGAGTTCAGGCGTGAAGAGAAGCGGGATTTGAGAGATATCGGCGAGAGAAAGGTGGTCGGAAGGTTTAGAAGTTGAGGCTTTGTGGAATCGGTTTGTGGTCACTTGTAGAACCAAACACGAAAACGGCTGAGAGACGTTTGGATCAACTGAGATCATCAGCTCAAGCATTTCTCATAATCTGTCTGCAGACGACTTTTACAGATGTTTTTGAGCGGATTTTGGTGAAAATATCTAGAATGAGATTAATGGATCAGAAAGCTAAGATGTCCCGATTTAGCTCATTAGCGGAATCTACAAACGTAGATTTTCGTGCTTAATGGACACTTGTTTGCGCCTTCATCCACTCTCAAGTTGTTTCCTGAGTGACTCAGACTGTTGCAGACGTAATTGGGGTGTCTGTGTCTGGATGTGTCATGATTAGCGTGGGATCCACAAGTGCGAAACGCTCGAAGACGTCAACTTGAAGATGTAAACAGATTCGGATTAGAAACTTTGAAGTGTTTGTAGCCCACGTTTCCTGGCGAAATGCTTTCCGAGGTGCCACGGATGACGAATTCGCGAATCTTTTCGACAAGCTGAAAGTCGAACCAAGTTGTTTTATTGCAAAAACCGTAGAGCTGCTCAGGTGACCGTGGGATTGATTGTGATTGGCGGAGGAGCAAAGCTGGAAGCACTGGCTTCTAAGCTTTGCTGTACAGAAACACGACCGGTCCAGAGATTCACGGCAACCTGGAATGACCGGTCAGCGATCGCAAGACAGCTTCATCCGTCTACAGACAAGCGCTACGTCTGCTTGCGCCTTGATACAACCCTTCATTGCCTCCAACGGATTGGAGCGGCCCGGTCGGGTCCCCAAACCTCTCCTCCAACTCTTCCGCCTCAAAGTCTTCTCAAAATGCAAATTTGTCCTTTCTTGCAAGTATTCCACTCTGTTTTAACTCTTAAAAGTACACCCAAACGCACTCGGCGACCCATAAATCATTTCCTGTCCCCCACTCTTTGGTCGCGATTCCAATATCTCAATGTCGGCTTAAACACTTAAGCGTCTTGGTCCCCGGCCGCTTGAATGTTCCCAATGAGCGATGAGATCGAGTCCCCGATTCAGTTTCCATCTTGGAACTAAATTTGTCCGCGCGTAAGAATTGTTTTTCGAAATCGTTTGTGTCGACAAACGCGGCGGTGGACGCAAGATTGACAAGCGGCGTCCGGACCTGACAACCCCGCGAAGGGAAATGGGCGCACAACTGAAGTCCTAAAACGGGAGAATGAGGAAGAAGTACGGCGATCGACGATCAAGTTGCAGATTCTGCAGAAATTCCTCGGGTTTCGGGAAGCTGGTGAATGACACGAGAACGTGGGAGAGTTGGAAGGGTGAATCAGCAGATGGAGCACACAGCCCTGGGACAGGAATTTGGGATGAAAGATGAATTTCGGATTTGTGATGAACATGTGAAAGTGCGTAGCAAGAAATATCCTAGAGATGAGTTTTTTGGGAAAAAATGGGATTTGACGAGATTGCGAATGTCCGAAAATGGCAGAAATTGGTCAAGAATCGATTGCTTTCTCACGCCCACAATCCACTTAATAAAATTAAGCCTTTCTTATGCAAACTATATCCGGTAACATTGTCCCGTTTCTATTTATGGATCTCCACATTCTCCCCAATGCCGTTCACAGTTCCCATTGTACCCCTTTTCCGCTAGCACTTTGCGCCCTCTTCCTATAAATAAGCCGTTCCGTTCTTCGTTCGGTCATTCCTAATTCGCAAACAACGGATGTCCTTTCCTTGGGTAATTGAATTACTCCCGGTTAGACCTTTTTAAGTTTCGCTGCTGTTTTCGACTGATTTCTGAATTTTTGGAAAACGTGGCTTCAAGTTGACAAGAAGTTCGATCGAGATGGAAAAATTAGGATCACGTTACAGGTGAACTATTGGGAAAGATACGAATTCGAGATCCGCAACCTTCTAACAACCGGGCTGGATTCCAGATCTCACCTTCCAGTTCTCTGATCCGACGTCCCTTCTCCTGCATCTTAACTCGATTCCCCGTTGAAACTTAATTTCAATTAAACCCACGTCATTCCAGAAAATAAATAAGTTTGGATCATTTGCCCTCACAGATTCTTAATCCCTAAAAGAACCTCTCCCTCGCTCGCCGTTCTTCCTTAATCTCACTCCCAATTTTAATTACCTCGTACGTTGAAATTGCGTTTCCCGGTTCCACCGTCCCTAAACGGCGGCGCATCAAGATGCTCTCGAGGGCCGAGATTAGGTCGGACGAAAATAGTCCTCCTCTGCGTCGTCACGCAGCCGATGACGTCGGCGGTCGAAACTTCCCGGAGAACACAAACACTCGATGTCCCCATAAATTAAAAGGATTCGCCTCGTTTCGTTCCGCCGTGCGCAACGTGACCAAACAGAATTTGCAGAAATGGAAATCGGAGGCGTCGCGCGCTTTGCACGCTTGAAAACTTCAGATCCACTCGAAGCGGCGGCGGAGATGACGTAGATTCGGCGATGAAGGAACGTCGTCGAGGGTCATCCGAATGATGATGGCCCCCGTAGATCTTGAACTGCGCTTTCGAGAGGTCAACAGAGTTTGGGAACAAAAGAGATTCCGTTTGCGGTTTACGAACCCACATTTCCTCGCGCAGACTCATTTCTCCGCATCGCGTGCTTCCGATAATTATTGGATCGTCTTCTCATAACTCCAGAAGATGGTTTATTTCCCAATTCAGGCTTTTATGGCCCTCTTCCTATAATCCGTCTGCTCCTTGTTTTCTATCTCCATCTCGCCATCTCTCATTCGGCGTCCGATTCCGTAACCTTCAAAGCCCATCACGATCGCGTGCTCCTGGACACAGTGTCCATCCTCATCATCTGATTCATAGGTCGCCCCATCCCCGAATCCATCCAGCCGACACGCAACAAATGACGTTCTCCACTCGCTTCCCATCAATCCTCTCCAAACACAAATTCAATAAAATCTTCTTTATTTACAGCGCACAAAATATCGAAAATCAGGATTGTTTCACAATCGAAAGAGAAGGGAAATGAGCCAGCGGAGTTGAGGAAAGGCGAAGGAGAGAATCACGAGAGATACCGAGCGAAAGAAGGGCTGATTGCTTGATTACGGTAGGATTATGCAGAAGGATCTGGAGGGGAACCCGCGTAGAGGAGGGAGATTCGGGAGATCGAGAGGCGAAGATTACTCGGAGTCGGACTGGGTTTCGGAAACGTGCACCTGGGGAGTATTGCTCGGGAGCTTCAGGTGGTGGGTGCCCTTGTACTCCTTTCCCAGGTGCTCCACGGTGTTCTTCCACTGCTCCAGCTCGCTCTTGTCGGTGGCCATCTCGCCGAGGTAGGCGAGTCCGATTAAGTCGTCGCCGGTGCAAGACCTGAAACCAGAGGAAATCAGATAAGACCAGAAACCAAAGAACGGAAGGGGAAGACGAACTAAAGCACACAGCCGGAAAGGTCAAATTGGCAAAATTAAGATACATTTTCCGCAATTAAATCGGGCGAAAGTGCAAAAAGCGAGCTTTTATCTCGTGGATTCTTTGACCTTTTCGATGAAAGATGTAATTTGAGAAATTCAAATTAGGTTTGAAGGAAAGATATTTCGGGATGTGGAACTTTAGATTGTGCTTCCTGAAGACGCCCGAGGCTGGATGGAGCTCAAAAAAAGGGAATTTGATGCGATTGGAGATGACACGGAATGAGAGATGAGGGGGACAAAATTGGAATCAAACTACGATTTTCGCTGTTGAGGTGAAGAGCCAAGAAAGCCGAAAATATGCGGTGCACAGGATTCCGAACCCCTTTCTAAAGCGATCCACTTGAATTTCTGGCCCATCAACTCTATAAACTTCTCGGAGCCCAGCTCATTCATCGTCCCTCTCTCACGTACACCCCAATCCCCTAGGCTCTTCCCAAAGACGTCACCGATCTGCCCGCTGTCCACTTTTTGTCCTTCCGCTGCCCCGAAGCTCTTCGCCCGCAACAATTCGTACTCGCCGCCGCTTGGAGCGTCGGAAACAAAGCTGATTAACTCCGTCCGGATGACGTTTTCTCGCGTCATTCTCATTTTGAGTTCGGCGAGAAAAACGAGAATCTATTACTTTTTCATTCGGCGCTCCTTCCGGCTACTTCGGATCTAAGGATGATTCTAGTACGCTTGAGAGCACTGATCCGAGCAGGACAGTTCCCAGAATCAGAAGAGGTCAAGAAGGAATGGTCCTCCAAATGAAAGTTCACAAACCCCGTTGGATCGAAAAAGTCAAATTCCAAAATCTGGCCCCGTTCCCGATGCACCGCGCTGCCGCTCTCCCTCGAGACGTCACCAAGTTCGACCTTCAAGCTGTTTGCTTTCAAATCCGCAAAAGACCGAAGGTTAATCTTTCAAAACATAATTCCAGATTTGTAGAGTTTAGTCAATCTCAAAACCACAACATTCTTATCGATTCCCCACTAAACCCTCGTTCTAGCAGCCAAAACATTCTGTCTTGAGACGTCTCGGTTTGTGCACTTTTAGGTTCGAGAACGTTCTTCTTTTCTGATAACACAAGACGCGGAAGAAACGTTTCGAGGAGTTTACGTCTTAGGACAGAAGTAGTCTGCGAGCTGTTTACAAGAAGCTGGAAAGAGTGATAAGTTCAGCTAAAGGAGTTGCGATTAGCATCTGAGATGTGTCTTGAAACAACAGATTAGACGTTTTCAAGGCCGAAAAATGGCTTAAAAAACCCCCCCCCCCCATTCCCCTTTGATGGCCCCTCAAAATGGCCATCGTTCGCCGCGAACTCAAAGCTCAGGCACCCTCATAACACACCAGCGATCGGCGTGCACCATCAAAATAGGACATGCCATCTCCAACGCACTCCATAACATGCTCCCTGCTAAATCCAGCACTCTTCTCCTCTCGTCTAACCCCATTCAACCACATATTTTGCTTCGGCGCCCTCGGGAATCGCAACATATCAACTTTCGGCCCCAAAATAAACCCAACATTCCAAAAGAACCGACTTTCGCCCTCATTCAACACCCATTATCGGCTTTTGTTCGCCGGTTTCCGTCCGACGCCTCCGCAACGGCGCGAAAACAAACAATTTCGGGGTCTTAAATGGCATTTGCTGCAGGCCCTGATCCATTTGGGTTGGGTGACGTAGGAGGCATTGGGAACATTGGACTCACCTCTGGAGGTCGTGGACAGAGATGGTGATCTTCGTGGACTTCAGGTCGGCCGGCTTGATGCTGACCAAAAACATGACGGCTTCGTTGTAAACCGCTCGGGTGGTCGATTTGAGAACTCGGGATTGCTTCGTTTGCGGAGGATTGTTACCCTGGGACATGCTGATCCGGATGCACACATCTGAAACAAAGAGAATTAGAATCTTAGAGGTCACGCGAAATTCTTGCGTCCCTCCGCATCCCCTCTCCCTCTCCGCTGTCGTCCCTAAATCGACCCTAACCATCTTAAAGGGATAACGCGGAAGGAATTCACATAATCCGATTCTCTCTTCTGCTAGTTTAAACGTTTAAGCGTGTTTTCGGCGTTTTGCACGCTCACGTGATTCATCCTCGGATCTCACGAGTAGCAAAGACCGACTCTCTCCAAAAGCATCTCCTCCGCACGGATGACTCAAAACAAAACGACGCCGGAGATGTTATGACCAGATCCGATGAATATTTTGTTTTCCAGGTCTGGCGATGAGGTAAAAGTGGACTCATTAGGAGTTTCTGTCTCGCCAAAGTGTTAATTGGTTAAATCAAGAGTTGGGAGCGTCGTTATCCGGTCTACGCATCAGAATGCTTTCGTCCTTGCAGCGGCGATCTTCGTTGAAAAGTCCGTAAAATTGGTCGAACGTGGACAAAGAGGGTCTACGTGCAGGAGGATTGGAAAAACAAGCCGTAGTTCCGACCCCCGCTGGGACGTTTGGAAGTGGTGAGCCGAGGTCAACACAGCCATTTCAGGAAATGCCAAGGGCAGAGAACAATTTGAGCTACGTTCCCTGATTTACCTGTTCCCGTTTTCCCTCACACGACCCCTCAATACGGAATGTTCGAGGGGAGAACAGCGTGTGTGCTTAGGCCTCTCCGTCGCCCACTTCAGTCCTTCCTATTAATCCTCGAACGGAAGAAAACAATTAATTTCCGTTTTCCCGCTTCGCACGGATTACTCGTTGAACTCTGGGTCCGAGTGTGCGTGCGGACCTCTATACAATCGACGAAAGACCGGAATGTTTCATTCTCCCTCGACTTCCTCTCCGCTGCACCCTAATCGTCGTAGTCGCCCTTCCGCCACTTTTGCGAAATCGGGCCAAAAAGCTCCGAAAAAGTGATTTATGCGAATCATTAAGGGAAGCGGCGGCTTTGAGCAGCTCGCGCAGGCATAAAAGCGGGAAAATCGACTTTTCGAGTTGTTTTTCGCAGCGTCAAAACAAACACTAAACAACGAAAACTCGCCAGAAAGGAAATGGAACCCCGGAAATCGATTTCGGGAAAACGTGCTATTAGGGCGTATAGGGCGTAAGAGATCAGTCTTGAGGACCTCCCGCAGCGAGTCCCATGTTACGGTGTTCTCTGGAACCTTAAGACGACGATTTATCGTGTGACAGATGGCGTTGAAGCGATTGCGGAAACGGATGTCCGAGATTAAAAGCGAAAAAACGCGAATCTAGGCACCCGCTGCAGGGTTATCGATAGGTTCGTGCCGGGAACGACGGCAAGCGCCCTAACGGAAAGATTTAGGGGAGTTCGCATGAACGCGGCTCCCAAAGGAGTCTTTAGGGAATTGAAGTCCTTCGGAATTTGGGTCTTTCGGAGATGAGAAAAGTTGGAAAGCTGATTTCAAGGATTACCTGGAGCTCCGGTGATGCCCCACTTTGGGAGGTCGTCGGCCTTGATGAGGTTGATGGTCAGGCGACGCGCTTCTTTTTCGATGCTGGAGGTGATGTAGAGTTTTCCGAGTTTCTGAAACACATCTGTTTAGCATGTTTGGGTCGTTCTGTTGTGCTACCTTGGGATTTATGTGCGTCTTGAGTTCTTCGACAATGCGGATTTCTTTCTTCGAGTGCAGTCCTGCGACGTCCCGGAGGGGCAAGTGGATTTCCCCGATCACGATGTCCTTTTGGAGTTTCTGGGCGCTCTGGTGGCAGACGGAGACCGAGAGGACCTTGTCGTCGATGTCCTCCGTGGAGACGTTGTCGAAGAAAAATTCCTAAAATGCGGATTTTATGCATCGAGTATTCATGAATTCATAAGGCGCAGCGAAAGGGTGAAGACCAGAATGTGGTCTCTTGAAGGACTTTGAAGATGTTTTCGCGCTTTTCAATGCACATCATCGAGTTCGATGAATTTCGAAGACAAAGCATCCTCGCGACCTTTCGCCAGCGCTTCAGAATCTCAAAAATCTTACCTGGTTGAACACAGCATCGCGGCCCCTCTTCACAAAGCTCACTTGTTCTGTCTTCGACTTTCCGGGGCTGATGTTCACCTTGCACACGGCCTGGAGTTCCAGATCCGGCCTCAGTTCCCCGGCCAACCCTGAAACGATCATCATTAGCATGTTCTCTGCAACATCCGCGTTTCCAATCCGCGCCATAAAAACAATCTTTTCGGAGAATTTCCCCTTCGCACAGCCCCAAAACGACCATTTTCGGCGTTCCCCCGTGTGATGCCGCTAGGAATTCGTTGCCGCTGGCGACGAAATCAGATGCGAAACGTCGGCCACACGCGTCGAAATTTCGAAATCCGCCGTTTTTTCTGGTTTGCTCATTTCATTAGCCGGCGGCTCAACGAGGCGAAGAATCCACGACGATTGCGCTTTTTTGGGGCGCAGCAAGGAGATCGGGGGATTCCTGGCTGCGCAAATTGCACCCGAGCAGCATCAGCAGAGGAAATGGGTAATTTTGAAAGTGGATTCTTGGAAAGAACCGCCGAGGGGAGTAAAGATTGAAAGCTGGAAAGTGTTTTGGGCGACGTTGGCAGGAAATAAGGTTTCGCGTAGAAAACAGGAAATGAGTTTTTCTTGCTGATCCCCGAAACTGGTCAACATTACGACGCGGTGCTCTCCAAAAACCATCCCCCAAAAACTTTTGTTTTCCATGCCTCGAGGAATCCAATTTTCCCCTCGGTTCCCTCGCTCGTGCAGGCAAAGTGCAAATCGCGTCCAATTCTCCCTTCCTTTCACCAACCTTCGGTCTTCAAAATCGTCACGCGGAGTCGTTTCCGCACGGGGAAATGTTGCAGGGTGCAGTAAACCAATCCGAGGCCCTTAGGCCGGGGCTCGTTCTCCGGCCACGAGCTGCTAGCCGATACGGTAGCGGTGGGGGCTGTGGAGAAGTTGTCGGTACTGTGGGTCGGCGACTGGTGGATGCTGGAGAGAGATCCATTCTGGGATCCCCCGGCCGCCGGGGAGGCGACTACGGTAGTCGGCGTGGACCCGTTCGCGGTGGCCGAGATGTCCGGGACGCTGGCGGCGGAGGCGCGATACAGCGAAGGGTCGAGACCGTACGCCGCGGGATCTTCGCAGTCGCTGCTCGTCGATTTGGTCGTGAGCTGAAATAGGAAACACTTTGCTCCACATTCTAGGCTTCCAAACTTCCAGATTTTCCTCGAAGTTCCCCAAAGCCCTCCATGGAATGTTGTCCCGTCAAGAACACGTGACTCATTCTCTTGTTTTCTGTTATTTCGGGGAGACGATTTAGCGATTAGCCGCCATCTAATTGGCTAAAGAAGTCTTCGAAGCCGAAAACAAAGCCAAGTTGCCTCGGGATCTTCGAAAACAGCCGAGCGTGCGCGAATTTGCATTTTCGATTAGGAGACAATTGTTTCCTGAATCGGGTTCGTTACGATTCGGCGCCTAAACGGATTCTCTAATTGCTGCGGCGTTTTGTCCGGAGCGAAAACAGGAATTCTGAGGTGGGAAGAAAGGGCCAGGAGGAAGTTGCGAACGAACGCTGATACGGAAAGGAGACTTCGAAACACTCACTATGCAACGGAATCTCCCTGAATCCACATTTTTCATTTATCAGAAATGCCAAAATCTGCGCTTATAACAGCGTCAGTTGTGCACGAGCTCTCAAGCCCCAGCCCAACTTATCTAATTGAAACTGCGGCTAGCGGAGTCCCCGGGGATCCGGGAAACATTGTCGCTACTATTTGCATAAACTCGGCGAGTACTCTTTCTTCTTTTGCTCACTTCCGTAGTACTCCAAAACTCAATTAATCGATCTTACCCCGAGTCGGAGCCGGTTTCGGGAGTCGTGGGAACAGATCACGTCGAAGGATCGCTGGGATCTCTTCAGCGGGAAGAACGAGGAATTCATCGAGAAGGCGAGGAAGAGGATGAAAGGAGCGGAAACACAAGGGGAAATGAGAGGAGTCGCGAGAAGCTGCTGGCTTCGAACGTGGCGTGATTGCGGATGAGCGGGCGGAGGTAAAACGGAGACGCGCGGTGCGGATTAATCGAATGCCGCGCCGAGAAGACGAGATTTGTTGTCTTCGGCGGCAGAGCTGGACGCCGTTTAACCCAAATCTAATCACCAATTCTGCCCCAGATCGTCCCAGAGGCCGTCGTTTGTGCTCTCGTCCAGTGAGACCCTGGCTTTAGAGGCAGACGAAGACGATTCGACGTGCGAAGTGAGCGGAAAACACGCGAAATAATCGAATTAGGAGAGGGAATTGGCCCGGAAATCGCTGTTTTCGATGATTTGGGGAGTTTGCGCCGTTTCGTGGAATTGAGGCTAAATCTGAAACCCCGGAGGTTTTGCGGAGAGTGACGTGCAGGCTGGCGATGACGGGAATCTAGAGGACGGGGTTTGGAAGATTTGATGTGTGCAAATTGCATTGGAGGTATGATAAGCAGAGGTGGTGTGTGCTCTTTTGAGTTCAAGGTCACTCTTGTTAGTCGAGCAAAAATTGTTCAATTAATCTGGGTCCAAAGCAAACTCAAAAACACTTCGATTTCTGCACAAACAATCATTATTTTTGAAGTCAACTCAAAGATCAAGTTTACTTTGGACTTTCTGGGTTTGTAGGTATTTTGCACCTTCTGACGTTTCCCGAAATTGTCCAATTACGCAAAAGTTCGAAGGAAACGCAAATCGTTCCCCTGCAAGTTCACTTTTTACTCAAATTTGGCTGTTTTTGTGACCTTTAAGCAGCTCCAATTAAATGTCGTCCTGAGGTCGTTTGTGGCCCAAGGTGAACCGCATCTCCCTAAAGCGCTTTTCGCCTCCCACGACCCGGCGCAGTAAACAACACTCCTGACTCGGAATTGTGTCTTAAAGTGCCGATTTGGGATTCGAAGCGTGTTAGATGCCCATCGCGGGGTGATGGATGACCTCGATCTTGGGAGAACATCAGCAGGAAAACAATCTTTAGAGGAGGTGGTCCAGGATGAATCTTTGTTTTCCGGACGTTCTTGGCGGAAGAGATCTTTTCGGCGGGTCTCACGTGGAAAACATTCGGACGGCAATTACTGCGCGGCGCCGAAATAAATTTTCGGAGCGTTTTTCGGGTAATCGACTCGTAAACAATCCACGTGGAGAGTAAATCTGGATTTTCCGAGATCCCGCTCCCGCTCTCGGCGGTTCTAAATGTTTTCCTCTCCAAAAAACGGTGGAAATTTATTTTTGGGCGTCCGGAGGAACATAACAACCCAACGTAGCAGTCGAAAGCGAGCCGCTTTAGGCTACTCTCTCGTGTCGCCGCCAGAAAGCGGAAACGGGTGGTTAGGACGTGAGCGTAGGGGTGACGAACGCACGAGTTTTACTAATGAGAGAACATGAGCAGTTGATTTATTAGAGCTAATTAGAGGGTTTGCTTTTCCGGGTTCCCTCGACGTTGTATAGCCACGGGTCGCGTGCGGGAGAACGCGTAAAACGAACAAAGTTTGGGTCGTTAGGAATCGGGAAATCCGATTAGGGGCAGAATTAGAATGTTTGGGTTGAGGGAGACGAAACGGTTTGGAGATCAGAGATCAAGCAGTGGAGAGTCGTGAGGAGAACCTCGGGAGAATCAAGTCAGAATAGGAAATCGGCGGAGAAAAGGATAAGGCACTAAAAATGATTGGTTTGATTATAGGAGAGCACGGGAGCGTTTATGGGCGTCCCGGAATCGGACCTTCGCACGTGCCACTTACATCTTTTTGATTTAGGATCTACGTGCAATTTGAGAACCTCTTGCGATTCGTCATATTTTGATTTACTCTAGACGTGATTAATCCCGATTTCAGGGTTCGTTCCCTGCTGAAACTGCTTTCTTCTCGGCTATTTTCTCGCCGTTCTCAGAATCTGAGAATAGATCCTCTGCAGGCAGGACCCTCTGACCTTTCGGCCAACTCCTAGCGAAGCCCATCTTCGCCTTTTTTCGTGCTTCTTTCGTTTTGTCCCAAGACATAAACAGGCAAATTGAATAAACGCTTTAGGATTCAAATCACGTCGTGCTTGCGCCTTGGGTGCTCGCGGCGGTAAACAGGGGAATCCATCAATTGTTCACTTTGGCGTTTTTTGAAAAGCCAGCGTGCTCCTCGCCGGAGAGTCTCTCGTGAATGGAATGGCCAGAGGAGGAGGATTCGGCGCCTCTCGAGGACCTTTCGCGCGCAAGCGCTCTTTGAATAATTCAAACATCAAGGCGTCGGTGGCCAAACAAAAAGCGACGCCCGATTACGTAGATACGCCGATCGAATTTCCGGTTAGGATTAGAACGGATTAACGGGGGAGGTGGGACGGGGAACGGATGCCAGAACGGGGTCTGGACCAAGAGATCGGAGAATGATTTGTGAGCACGTGAAAAACCGAGGTTTATGGGGCCGCTGGAGCAGGGAAATCAGAGAATTGAGAGATGGGGCAATTGAAATGATTGGTTTGATTGCAGGCGGCGAGTTTATGGGATCATCCGGGAGGGGAAGTGGCCTTTACACGTGCTCTTTAACGTGGGTTTGATTTATCTACGTGCTTTAAGGAAAACGATTTAATAGTTTTTGATCTGCGTTGTTTATGACTTCTGAGGCCGAGATTAATTTGGATTGCGTTAGGACGGATTTCCCGGGAATGCGGAGCGAGTTCCGGATTAACCTCGCCGCGTCAGTCAACCAACCTTACCCAATTACTCGTGGAATCTATTTTCTGGCTTAATCGAATCTTAAGACCAACCTGTTCCGAAGGCGTAAACGACAGGTTCGAGTTGGAGGACTGAAGTGGCCGCGTGGGAGGCTCGCGGTCCATGGAGCTGACCAGCATGTCGATGGACGCCTGATCAAAGGAGGCCGTCAGGGGTCGGACGTTAGGAAGTGAACTGAGCCGAGGAGAACTTGGAGGCAGCGGAATCGAACAGGATCCGTTGGAGGCCGAAAGGGTCGCCGAAGCGGCGACGGGCTGGGAGACGGCGGGAAGCGGATTGCTGTTGGGAAGCTGTTTCGGGAACATGTTCTCCACCTCGGAGAATTTCCTCCGGGCGCTCGGAGTGACCGCCTTGGGCCATTCGGGTGATGGTGGGTCCTCGGGCACCGCCGGGATCACGGGCACCTCTGGTAATCGCCTGGAATGCCTCCGTTCGAGGTTCCGGATCGGGAGAGTCGGAGAAGGACTCGTTTGGGGAGGTGAAACCGGAGGTGGCGGAGTCGGGAGCATTCTTGGCGAAGAAGCCCTCCGCATGTTGTGGGGCGAGAGATGGCTGGCCGGAGTCGCCGGGAGCCTTCGCCTGCAGTTGGGGTCCAGGAAGGGGGACGAGGCGTAGTGGTGCTGCTGCGGCATCATGGCACTGGGTTGCATGACTTCTGGTCGACGAGGGCTTGGGAAGCTCCTCGAAGCGTCCGAACCGCTCTGAAAAAGAAGATAAGACGTCGATACGCTTCATTATGCATGCGGAAGGAAAGAAGGCGGCGGACGCAACAACGATGATACTACAAACGCGATAATCATAACTCATGAAGAACTCGAATTAGCCCCTCAGGGCTCATCGAAGGCGCCGAATCCGTGTTTTCGAGTTTAAACAGCGGACATCACAACGGCAGCGGCACGAGGATCGCTTCTCGCTCGCGCGCCCCTTGCAGGGAGTCAATTCATTCGATTAGACTCGAGACAACCGGGGCAATTAGAGGGCGAACACGGGCCAGGGAGCCAGAATGGGAGTAAAATAGCCCTTCCTCGGAGCTTTCCTCCTCATTTCACTACTCAAATCGATTCAAAGAGCGCGATTGAAACTCCTCGCGCCGCACTCTTCGCGCGAATAATTTCGCCTCCGGAGGGGGCGGCGCCTCGCGCGAGGCGTCGTCCAGGGACGACGCCGATCGCGAAGAAGCGAAGAAGAAAGGAGTCGAGCAAGAGGATGGGGCCGCGTCCCGGGGCGGAGCCTCGCCCGTCTTCTACCCAACCCCCTCGGCCCATCATCGTCGTTTCGCTGTGCTCCGATGCCTCCAGGAGAAGAGCTCAATGCACACCAGAGGCCACATTATCAGCGAAAAGACGCCAAAGTAGGCGAAGGGATGAACGCGATCCTAATTAGTCGCCGGGGCCACCGGACGCCGCCGCGGAGATGCGGCTAAGGGGCAAAGACGTGGTTGGTCATGAGCCAGGGCCGAAGAAATGTGGCCGTGAATGCTCTTTGGCTCTTGAAGTGGACGATGGAATCTGGGTCGAGTAAACAACGACGCGTTTGTAGCCTGGACGGGGGAGGTGGCACGGGGTGGGGAAACTCTAGGAACAGGTGCTAACTGGTCTTGGAACACAAGGTGAAGATCTCGTGAGACGTCAGAAGACGTGGTTTGAAGAAGAAGAAAAGCGGAAAATGGTTTGGTTTTCGAAAAAGGAGATGGGAAAAGTGAAGCTTGAAATTGACGCAGAAAGCGGAAAACTCGGGAGTTCTGGATAACAGATTTTGAGCGTTGGGAGAATGGAAGTGATCCTTGGTACTTGTGTAGCAGCTGATTCCATTAGGAAACCGCAAAGATTCCTACCATCGTCACCAAGAGGGGTTTCGTATAAGCCCGACAGGTGCAAGTCCCGGAAAACAACCCGAAATAGCCCTCGCAAGGTTCCGTTTTGGGAGATTCGTCACGAAAACACCAACTAGAAAACATCATACGTGGTTTCCTTGCAAACACCGACCCCCGGTGAACCGGAAGAACACTGTTGTCACAAGTTGAGGAAAATGTCTTTTTTCTAGTCGCCCGAGACAAAAGAATACTAAAATTTGATTTTGAAGAGAGCAGAATATGCGATAGCAAGTCTTGGCTTGGGCTTAATCGGAACGTCCTTTCTGGCGGACACAAAGAGAGTCTAAGGATTCAGTTCGACTGCGTCAGTCATGGGGCAAGGGGATTCGAGGTCTCCGTGAATTGGAGATTATGGCTGGACGGGCGTGATGCGGCTAATAAGCAAAGTTCAAAGGCGAAAACGGGAGGATTCAGTTACAAGATCATTAAAAGAATCCAAAGAGTTCCCAGTCTTCTTCGTATCCAACGTCAGATCTACATTCTGAATACGGATAATTTCGAATCTGAGATCTTTTCCAGCTCCTCCGAACTCAGATCACAAAGTTTGATTCCACGACGCATAGACCAACAAACATGAGCATTTAAGTCCGAAAGCTCCTTTTGGGTTTTCCCACGCCAAATCCAACAGAATCCTCTCAGCGACTTCGGAATTCTCCTTAAGCGCTTCGCAACATTCTTCTCGAGTTTTCGCCAAGGGCGAATTCAAAATGCAGAGACAACTGGGTTTTCGGGTTTCACCTGCGGTTTGAGCGAGTTGGAAACTTGCTCAAAGAATGGCGGAAATGGCTAGATTGTGCTCTAAGGTTGCAGTCGGTTTGGCGGCGTTGGGTAAAGCGAGATTACGGAGAAGGTCAGTCACACTCTCGTGAGATTCTTCCACCAGACGGTGAACTTAAAAACCCGGATTCCCGTGGGAAATCGGTTTTCTCGCCCTCAAAAACTATCGAAAAACCTGCGAGGGAAGACCAAACAAGCCAACTCACCTCCGAATCCCCTTTTCCTCGTCCTCCTGACCCCCAAAGCATCTCCTCGGACCTATAAACTCTCTCGCCACGTTCTCCTCACCTATCAAGAATTCATATCTTCCCGCGTCTTCTCCAAACTTCGTGCAAACCTAATGGCTTCTCGTCCTCAAAACTGAAATGAAGTCCCACTTTTTTGAGTCCACTTGCTAAATTTGATGAAATTTCGCTGCAGACGAAAGCGGATTAAGCGGACGCCGGTTTGGAAGCGAGAATATTAAAGATTTACGAGGCGATCGTCGCGTTTTTGTGCCGATTTGGAATTTAATTGATTCAAAGTTGGCGCCTTGCCGACTGCACCTAATAGAATCTGGATTCATGGGTCCGGATTTGAAGGTTTTAGGGTTCCTCTGACCACCCGCATTAGGAATGCGACATACTCAAGTTCGTAGCGAGCGGGAGATTTGTCCAAGGACGAAAAAGAGCGGCGAAAACAGTAAAATTTTTATAAATTTTGCTTCGAGCTTGTTTTCGAGTTTCCGAAAGTTTTCGTCTGCTCGTTTCGCGTTTCAAAAGGCGGCTTTATGTTGTGATTAAGCCGAAGTTCGGAAAGAGAGGGGGAGATTATTGTGTGCAACTCAAAGTTGGATGTTTTGGGAATTGGACGCGGTTAAATATTAATCCGGGAGACGCGGCGGAAAGCGAAAACAGAACTTGGGAATTCTGAATTTTAAAGCTGATCTGCGAGAGTTCCGAGAAATCCAAAATTGGCAGCTTCTTGTTCGGACCTACAAACCTCTCGACTCGCCAGGAAATGTGTTTCACTCGTTCTGGGTTTTCTGTCTGCGCACTCTAAAGTTCGAACAGAACTTTGATATGCGTAAGATTGGTTTGTTCTCTAAGGTTATCTCCAGGACAACTCTAGCGCAAGAATATAAAGATTCTTAGCGAGTTCGCTTTGGATATGTTTGATATGTCATGCGTATTGTGGTGGTGGAGATTTCAGGGAAAGTTAAATCGTAGAGATGGAGCCAAGAACCATCAGGTTCTTGGCCTTTGAACTTCTGATGCCTAAACCGGTTTATACATCTCACTCCAATCCTACAGAAAGTCCAATTTCCCACTTCCCCAAGACGAAAATATCCAAACTCAAGTTTCCTACTCTCTCTCCCCCTGCTGAGGGTGAAAATCGAGTTTGATCCTAGATCAACCTATAGTGACAGGCTGAACTTCTTTTGCCTCTCGCCGTTTTTGGAAATTCGGATGCCCAAAAACACATTTTGTGCACGAACCCCAAAAGTGTCCTTGTAATTGGGGAGCAAAACAAGAGGTCGAAAGAGCGACGACGCTCGAGGAGTTGTCTTGAAACGTAGTTTTGAAGGATTTCAAATGCATGAGAGCGAGTTTGTATGATGGAGTGGGACAAGGGGACAAGGTCGGCTGACGTTCTTTGGCGTGTTTTCTTCTCCTTATTAGAAAGATAGATAAACAATAACACGCGCCGAAAAAGGCCCTCTCTCCAATTCGAGGATTGCTTGGATTGCCCTTCGAGAAGGGGAGAGCGCGCTTTGAGGTTAATGGTTTTATGTTCTAGGAATCATTGCCGCGACAACAAACGAACAAGAGAATTCTGATTTCATTGGGAATTTCAGAAGTGAGGGACAAAAGCTAACAATGGCGAATACTGAATCTTGGGAAAGTGCTCGCGCCTTTAATACGCACACAAGCGAATTGAGCAAAAGTTCGAACTGCAACAAAGAAGCAAACGAGCTTGAAAACTCGCGTCTATTAAGAGAATCTTTGCATACCGAAAAGTCCTTCCAGCTTTAGGATATCTATCCTATCGGCCCGAGTCTCCAGGAACCTCAAAGTGCACTCCGATTACACGCTCAAAGATCACCGTTTCCAGTAGCCCTATTCTCTCCTCATTGCAGCAGGCGCTAAAATTAATTTCCCTTTTCTTATATTCGCAACACGGGTTAAAAGTACATTCCTAATCACTTTCCCGCGTCTTCCGCCTCTTTTGTCCATGGAACGTCCGCTTTACGTCTTGCAGACGCGGAAACTGCGTCGGAGTTTCTTTTCCGTCACGCGAATTCAAGGTGACAAGGGAGTCGGCGGCTGTCGGAATCGTGAATTATGCCCAAGAAGGGGGTTTCTGGAACGTGGCGGCAACATGCATAGTTTAGCATAATTAAGAAGACTCGGGAAGAAACACCTGGAAGAGAGTCACACTCCATAGATCCTGTTTCCCATCCGGGGAAATCAGATTCAGGAATCTGAACTCCCGAGGTCGAATGGATTCCCTTAATCTCTGCTTCTACGAACTTTCAATTCCAGAAGCTTCCAGGCGACATAATCCTAGCGAAGTTCGCAGATTGCAACCGCGCGTGGTTTCGCATAATTAAGAGGCCTGGGAAACACCTGTCCACGCCTGGGAACCTCCATTCACGGCATTCTCCCTCTGTGTTCCTTGTTCTCTTCCCGAAACGTCATTTCATTCCGTCCGCAAACAGTCCAGTGCAGGCTCGTTTCCTCGTCCCGATTTAAACGCATTTCGCGGAACCGAAAACAATCGGACGCAGATTAATTTTGTGGAGGAACTCGATTTCCAAGATGGATTGAGCGAGTCTTGATTTGAATTCTGGGATTGCGACGAAAATCGAGTTTGCGTCGATGACGGATTGAATTCAAGGCAAAGACGGAGACGGCAAACAGAATTCCGGTTAATCGTGTTATTACGCGAAAGCACTAAAGGGCGCTTACGATTACCGTCGTCGGCGTAGGGATAAACAAAAACTATTCAATTATGCCCGTGTGGAATGAGGAGAAGGTGGTCGGGAGCGATGAGGGGAAATTCGGGAAACGGGGAAGTGTGGATAAACGTTTGGATGTTGGTTATTTATTAAATAGGGTGTAGGAGAAGTTGGTGTTTTAAGTGAGTAGGAGAGTACCAAAATA
The DNA here is from genome assembly GCA_000757745.1 of Steinernema scapterisci. NCBI lineage: Eukaryota > Metazoa > Nematoda > Chromadorea > Rhabditida > Steinernematidae > Steinernema > Steinernema scapterisci. Next base: position 96,632 of record KN167264.1, read on the forward strand.
GGGGATGGTCTCTTGAAATGTTCATCGAGTGGAGTTGGTCCAGCCAAACCACGTGAAAGAGCGAGGTGACGAATACGTTTCAACAGGCTTGATTTTGGATCGCCAGATTTGATCTGCAGGGACTACACGGGTATCAAAAGTTGGTGCTAAACGAGGGCATTTCCCAACCTATTATGGACGACTTATGCTGCACGGATTCAGCCAAACGATGGCTCAATTGGAAGAGCAAGAAATGCTCGTCCGAACAGAACCAAAAAGTAACGAAATCAGAGTCGAAATCGCCGAAAAACAGGGCCAGGAATCGTCGTTTCGCCAGTTCCCACGCGTCGCATCGGCGCTTCCGATGCCACACACGATCTCTGCGTTCGCCTCTCGCTCGCCTTCGGAATTTCGACGCTCTTCAATGCGATTTTCGCCGTCTTCGAGGTCCACCTGGAGCCTCGAAAACCGTGTGGACGTCACCGATCTCGGCAGGCAAAGGAGGCCGAGCGAAAGGTAAGAAATCACGCGTTTGTGGCTGTGCTAACCCACGTTTTTGCAGGATCCGAGGGGCGACAACGACGCGTCGGGAAGAGAAGAAACCGAAGGAGTATCGGCACGCAGGATCCGCCGAAAGAAGAAGACTTTTGTGTGCCCCCTACGGCGATTGAGGGCCGCCGTAGGGGTTTATTTCTGTGTTTTTGAACAATTGTTAGGCGGGGAATCTATGCCCGATTTTTTCGTGAACTCGGGCAGCCACATGGATCTCGCTTATTGCGTGGGCCGTAGCGCATGGTAAAACCGTGACGCAACACCTTCGTGGGATGCCGATAATTACGAGTAATCGGACCTCA
>KN167264.1:101354-112814 GCA_000757745.1 Steinernema scapterisci
GCCGTCGTGTGCATTCTTAACTTTCCGTGCTTAAGAGTCCGTCGCTTGCAGAACGACCCCGACTCCGAGATCTTCGTAGCTGCCGTCCGCCGCTGCTGTTGACTACTTCTGCTCTCTCGACTACAGTAATCCTACCTAGTCCAGCATGTCGCTCTACAAGAGTCCGTCGGCGGCCAACGCCGCTCTTTACAAGTCGCCCTCGATGAGCGGATTCAGCGCCGCCTTCGCCTCGATGTCGGTTGCCGATCTTGGAAGTCTCACTCGACTTGAGGCAAGTTTTCCTTATTTTCAAACCCTTTCTGAGCATTTTAAGCTCTCGTTTTTACGCGAGAAACCCTAATTTTCGGTTCTAATGCATCTCGATTTCAGGACAAGATCCGTCTCCTCCAGGAAGACTTGGAATCCGAACGCGAACTCCGCAACAGAGTAAGTCGTTTTCTGTCGTTTCAGGCCGTGATTCACAGCCGAAATCCAAACATTTTCTCCCAAGATCCCACGCTAATCCACAATATTTAGATCGAACGTGAGCGCGCCGACTTGAGCGTTCAGCTGATCGCTCTGACCGACAGGCTCGAGGATGCCGAGGGAACCACCGACAGCCAGGTGTGTCCTTAAACCGCAACCCAGCGTTAATGTCTTCCTTTTGCAGATCGAATCCAACCGCAAACGCGAGGGAGAACTTCACAAGCTCCGCAAGCTTCTGGAGGAGAGCCAGCTCGAGAACGAAGATGCGATGAACGTGCTCCGCAAGAAGCACCAGGATTCCGTCCTCGACTACTCCGAGCAGATCGAGCAGCTCCAGAAGAAGAACTCCAAGTGAGTTACGGCGATTTTTGGCCCTTCGAACCCTTTCCTTTCCAGGATCGACCGCGAACGTCAGCGTCTCCAGCACGAAGTCATCGAACTCACCGCCACCATCGATCAGGTTCAGAAGGACAAGGTAAACACTCAAGCGCGACCAGATTCCCGGCTTTGTTTTGTTTTGTACACTTCCGCCGCCTGCCGCCGCTGGCGCGGCGACCGTCAGTTGTGTCTTCCCGGAGAAGCCGGCGGCGCCTGCCAGCGGCGGTGGGCCTAGGATGCCTGTGCCACAGCCTGAGGGACCCGAGGGTGTAAAGTGGCACCTGACGGCCATGCGGATTCCGCGTAGGCGAGTGACATTTGCATACGGTAGCCGGAGTTGAGGAAATTTGTTGAACGGCTTTTTGCGAATTTCGGAAACGGAGATTTTTTGTGGCGCAAAACGATGGGTGTTACACTTGAGGGTGCGCGACTGACGAGTGCAGCAGGCTAAGCTGATTGTGAGCTTGTTTGCGTTTCGAAGTGCGCGATGTTACAACGAGCGACGAGGGAAGACGGGGAAGAGAGGATATGCGAGGTTTCGTGGGTGAAGAGGATTTGAAATTAACGAGGGAGCGGAAGTTGGGATAGAAAAGATGCGAAGCAATTTTGACGTTTTTTTTTGTTTGAAGAGAGTAAAAATTTTATTATACTTGATTTGTTTTTTGTTTATACGTGTTTCAAGTCATAAGAATCTTTGCTAACTCTTCAATTTGCAGCACGCCGCCGAGAAGGCCGCCGAGCGCTTCGAAGCGCAAACGATCGAACTCACCAACAAGGTCGAAGACCTTAACAAGCACGTCAACGAACTCGCCCAGCAGCGCCAGCGCCTCCAGGCCGAGAACAACGACCTCCTGAAGGAAGTCCATGACCAGAAGGTGCAACTCGACAACCTTCAGCACGTCAAGTACCAGCTCGCCCAGCAGCTCGAGGAGGCTCGCCGTCGTCTTGAGGATGCCGAACGCGTAAGTCGCTTTATCCAGGCTTCCTAAGCTTAGAAGCTTCCATTTTTAGGAGCGCTCGCAGATGCAGGCTCAGCTCCACCAGGTGCAGCTCGAGCTTGACTCCGTGCGCACTGCCTTGGACGAGGAATCCACTGCTCGCGCCGAAGCCGAGCACAAGCTCTCGCTCGCCAACACCGAGATCTCGCAATGGAAGAGCAAGTTCGATGCCGAGGTCGCCCTCCACCACGAGGAAGTCGAAGACCTCCGCAAGAAGATGCTCCAGAAGCAGGCCGAGTACGAAGAGCAGATCGAGATCATGCTCCAGAAGATCTCTCAGCTCGAGAAGGCCAAGTCTCGCCTTCAGAGCGAGGTTGAGGTCCTGATCGTCGACCTCGAGAAGGCCCAAAATACCATCGCCATCCTTGAGCGCGCCAAGGAGCAGCTCGAACGCACCGTCAACGAACTCAAGACCCGCATCGACGAACTTACCGTCGAACTCGAGGCCGCCCAGCGCGAAGCCCGCGCCGCTCTCGCCGAGCTCCAGAAGATGAAGCACCTTTACGAGAAGGCCGTCGAGCAGAAGGAAGCTCTCGCCCGCGAGAACAAGAAGCTCCAAGGTAAGAGCGAGTTTAAAATCAGCTACAGTAACCCTAAACTCCTTTAGACGACCTCCACGAGGCCAAGGAAGCCCTCGCCGACGCCAACCGCAAGCTCCACGAGCTCGACCTCGAGAACGCGCGCCTTGCCAGCGAAATCCGCGAGCTCCAGACCGCGCTCAAGGAGGCCGATGCCCAGCGTCGCGACGCCGAGAACCGTGCTCAGCGCGCTCTCGCCGAGCTCCAGCAGCTCCGCGTGGAGATGGAGCGCCGACTCCAGGAGAAGGAAGAGGAGATGGAAGCTCTGCGCAAGAACATGCAGTTCGAGATCGACCGACTCACCGCCGCCCTCGCCGACGCCGAGGCTCGCATGAAGGCCGAGATCTCGCGCCTGAAGAAGAAGTACCAGGCCGAGATTGCCGAGCTCGAGATGACCGTCGACAACCTCAACCGCGCCAACATCGAAGCCCAGAAGACCATCAAGAAGCAGTCCGAGCAGCTCAAGGTTCTCCAGGCCACCCTCGAAGACACCCAGCGCCATCTCCAGCAGACCCTCGACCAGGTAAGCCTTGTATTTCTGAAACATGTTCTTATCCGATACCCTATTACAGTACGCTCTTGCCCAGCGCAAGGTGTCCGCTCTCTCTGCCGAGCTCGAGGAGTGCAAGACCGCTTTGGACAACGCTATCCGCGCCCGCAAGCAGGCCGAATGCGATCTTGAGGAAGCCAACGGCCGCATCTCGGACCTCACCTCGATCAACAACAACCTCACCGCCATCAAGAACAAGCTGGAGACTGAGCTCTCGACCGCCCAGGCCGACCTCGACGAGGTCACCAAGGAACTCCATGCCGCCGATGAGCGCGCCAACCGCGCTCTCGCCGACGCTGCTCGCGCTGTGGAGCAGCTCCACGAGGAACAGGAGCACTCGATGAAGATCGACGCCCTCCGCAAGTCGCTCGAAGAGCAGGTCAAGCAGCTCCAGGTCCAGATCCAGGAAGCCGAAGCCGCCGCCCTCCTCGGAGGAAAGCGCGTCATTGCCAAGCTTGAGACCCGCATCCGCGATCTCGAAACTGCCCTTGATGAGGAGACTCGCCGCCACAAGGAGACCCAGAACGCCCTCCGCAAGAAGGACCGTCGCATCAAGGAGGTCCAGATGCAGGTCGACGAGGAGCACAAGAACTTCGTCATGGCTCAGGACACCGCCGACCGCCTCATGGAGAAGATGAACATCCAGAAGCGCCAGCTTGGCGAAGCCGTGAGTTCCTTGTGTCCACATTTCTGGGTACCGTAACCCGCGCATTGCAGGAATCTCTGACCATGGCTCACCTGCAGCGAGTCCGCCGATACCAGCACGAGCTGGAAGATGCCGAGGGCCGCGCCGACCAGGCCGAGAGCTCCCTGCACCTTATCCGCGCGAAGCACCGCTCCTCGGTGGTCACCGGCAAGAGCGCCTCGCCCAAGGTGTACGTGCTCGAGGATGACATGTAAATCCCCCGTTCCGGAGACACGCGTGCCCCCAGGGTTCTTTACCATGCCTAGTTCCCCTCTCTCATCTATATTCTTCTTCTCCAAATAAACAAATTTTCCCTTTTTCGTGTTTCACTCATCATCAGCAGCAGTCGTCTCTCTTCGTTCTTTATCTTTCCTCTCACTCTCTCGTCTCTCATTGTTATCCCTTCCCTTGGCCCCATCGACGTGTACAGAGTGTCCTCTTTCTCGTTTCAGGAACCCCGAGTCCTCGTGAGTCGTCGAAGTTCCCATAGCTCTCGCCAGCTTTTGTATAGATTCTCCCTCCGATCCCCTGGACCCCTGAGTTCACCGTCCGTCCCCCTCTTCTGTTGTTTCTCTTTCTTTAATATAAATATACAACAATACCGTATGACATAACGCCTACCGTAGTCGTCGTAGCGAGAGTCGCTCTCCTCCGACACGTGATTCCGACGACGGTGACGTCCGCGAGTGTTTGAGTAGTTTTGCTATGTTCGAGTGGTTCTGGAGAACAGCGACTGCCCGGTTCCTATCTTTCCCAGCCGTGTGTACCCTCTCCCAGCTTCCTCTCCGCGCTTCCTCTATTCTTTGCTCTTTTCGGCAAAAGCGACCCAACGACGAAAGACGGTCCTGTTCTCGATCGTTCTCTTCTTCTCACCCTCCGTTTGTCATTTCATTCACAAATACACTTTTATGCTACGGTTTCTCATAAAATTGTTGGAAATAGAGTTTGTGATGCTTTGGATGGGGAATGGAGAGCGTCCAGAAATGCGCACTTCACTTCAAACGGTCTTAACAGGTGAAAGGCTTCTGATAGTAGAACAACAGAACCTACACAAACGCGGCAAACTATCGCCGATTATGCATATTTTCTCAATCCGCCGCTCCATTTCCAAAGTCAATTCTGTTGTTTTCCGCCTCCAGCCGGGTCATTGTCCCACTTTTCCTCTTCCCAGATCCCCATAAAAGCCAACTCCACACCGCTTCCCACATCAACCTATCATGGCTTCCAAAATCGCCTTCATCTTCTTCCTCGTCGCTTTCCTCGCTTCGGTACGACTTCGTTTCCTAACTCTATCTTAACTTTCTTCTTAGCCCACCGTAGCCCAAGACCCGCTCGGAAGTCTCCTGGGAGGCGACCAAGGTCCCCTCGACTTCTGAGCGGAGGAAAGGACAGCGGAGGAGTTCTCGGAGGACTTGGAGCCGTGAACCCGGTTCCTGTCTTGCTTGTGCTCTAAGACCACCAAAATCCCTGAAGCCGTTTTGTTTAAATTATCCAATAAACTATGCGCGGCTGAACTCAGAACTCTTGAACTCTACTGACGGATCTCAGCACTTGAAATCTTCAGCCATCGCTCAGTATCACATCAGCCCAAAGATCTCCTGTTCTCCCTTCTTTTCAGTTTGCATCGTACACCCAGGACCTCTTGTCCACTTTCTCACCTTAACAGCGTCTCCTCAATCTCCCAAAACGACCCAACAGAACGAATCTTCCTCCACTCGGCCGCTAATCGTCCCCAGATGTAATAACAAACCACTTCCCCCATTAGTCGCCTTTAACGACGCTTCCAAGCCGCCGACCGAACTCCATTCCTCCGCCGGAGTCCCACCTTCACACATTAAACTCGTCCACACTGAGTGGGAGTCCCCAAAATTCTCTTGCACACCTCATGCAGAGGCGCACTGTTTACCCAACAAGCTGTTGGATCGATCACCGGAATCGCGGTTTACCGAAATAAATAAACTTGAGTGATTAACGGGCGCAACAACTCGGTTGAGGGAAAACAGTGGCCCGGCTGATCCAAGCGCTCTTGCTCGCTGCAGCCGAGTTTCGACAGATGTTTACCTCCGCTACGCGCCTCGGGCGCTCGGCCGCGTTGTAAATCAAAAACATTCTGCCCTCCAAGAAGCGGCGATCTCCCGGATTTATAGTTGGGACGAGGCGAGAAAGGGATCTCGAGGCGTCGAATGTTTGATCGGAGGAGACGCGTGAGGGGGCGCCGCGGCGAATTACAACCCGAGAGCTGGCGAACGCAAAAATCTTGCTTCTTGGGACGTGTTTGCTCCGGATATACGAAATCTGTGCCCGGGTCGTCCTTTGAAAGGGTCGAAAAAGAGAAAAGTAAATAGTAAGAACTGGAAGGGGAATTTACACCTTGGCGGAAGCTGGTTTCGAGTGCAAGGAGATCTGAAGCAGGTGATATTGACACCGGAAAATAGATACTTCATGAATGCAGGGTACGAGTAGAACGAAACCCTGAAGAATTTATATTTGATATGACGACACAATTTATATTACAGAGTACCGACTAATCCGATCCATCAAGATCGAAGAACGAAGCGAGCACTTTGAACTCGTCGACTTCGCTTCTGATCTCCCTGAGAAGCGCTCTGTACTTCTTGTACAAAAGCTGCGCCGTTGGATCGCTTTCCTTCGTTTTTCCTTCGGTCTTCAGTTCTTCGAGGCACTGCAAATATGCAGTAGCGAGGCCGGTCTTCTCGTGAAGTTTTTCGATTGTTTCCCTAACGCAAGCCTTTAACTAATGCTGAAAACGTTAAATCATACTCGACACATGACTCCAAGTCGTCGACGTCGCTTTTGGGGTACGGCGGTTCCTGGGTGCGTCTCACAGTTGACGCGATGGATTTGCCGCTCATGCTGCCAATGGAGCCCACAGAGGAAATTTCCAGCATGGTCGGGATTCCTCGGGAAGGCGTCACGTCTCGGAAGTTTCGGTCGGAAGGAGTGACGTCCGGCCGATGGTAGTCCCGAATGCTGATGTTGCTCTAAAAAGGGAATTAAACTTGAATCGAATCTTTTGATAACGAACCGATATGGACATGAAAGAGTAGTTTGCCAGTGGAGTGCTCGGCGCCGGCGTATAGGGCGAGTCGTCGAGAAGCGGCGTCAGCGACGATGTGGACGTCCTATCTGGGATGATCGGAGTCGCCGTCGTGATGGATTCATCTCCTAAAGCAAAAAAGTCATAATTGTAAAAGTATGAAACCAAACCGAAGAGGACGGTTCGACGACGCTCAGCTCGACCACGAATTTTACTCCTAAATACGCTTAATTAGTTCGGTTTGAGAATCCTTGCGCTCACCGTCGCGACTTGGGAGTGTCGCCGAGGTTCGAGCTTGAGTTGCTGTTGAAGCTCACGCCAGAAAGCGAACCGACCGACCGGCGCCCGGAGTTCATGGTGGAGATGGGGCTGAAGGAGGAAGCGCGGCCTGCCAGACTGAGCAACCAGACTGTCTCGGCTGTGTCTGGACAGTGACAAACCTGTCTCGTCGCCCTAACGTGAAGATCAACATGCGACATTTATGAGAACGACGAAATTCCGGTTCCCGAAACAATTTCCTGCGATTTTCGACCGCTGCGCGGACACGTTTGCACGGCCCGACTTCGCTTGAGATTTACGTATTTCTCCCGATTTTTTCTCAGCTGCTGCCCAATTTTTTCAGGTGGCGGACATCCGTGATCATCGCGCTTCTATGCTTATGTAACTGTGTAACTTCGATGTGTACTTCTCGCTGCTGCTTCTCTCTCACGTGCGCGAAGTCTAATCCACAAAAATGTTGTTGATCATTTCTAGCGTGCTAAATTGCGTCATTATTTTGGTCAAAGCGTTTTGGTTGTGGTTGTGAAATTTAGGCTAGGCATGGCGTCGCGTGAGTTTAGGCTAAGGTGGTGTGCGCTTTTCCTGTTGCTGTTGCTGGCCAACCTATGATTTTCGCGCTTATATATTCGTGTTGTAACCTCATAATTGCGCGTCAAGAAACCTGCTTTTCTCCTATGCCTGAAACTGCGTTCATCTTTTGCTTGAAGCGCTTTGGTCAAAATTCATGCGTCACCTCCAGATTTTCATGTACTCGTATATGCGAATGATGACTTTTTTGTCATAATACCCACTTTTCCTGTCATAAATCGCTGTCAGTGACTACCTTGTCGCGTGCGCTACTGCGTGTATCTTCCAGCGTGTCGCGTCCCTTTTTCGTTCCTCGAATTATCCCGGATTTCTATTCCAGAACCAAGATGGCCGCGGAAGAAGAGAACCTGTACCCGATCGCCGTCTTAATTGACGAGCTCAGGAACGATGACGTCCAGCTGAGGATGAACTCCATCCGAAAGCTGTCGACCATCGCACTGGCGCTCGGTGTGGAACGCACCCGCATCGAGTTGATCCAGTTCCTGACGGACACGATCTACGACGAGGATGAGGTGCTTCTAGCCCTCGCCGACCAGCTTGGCAACTTCACGCCGCTGGTCGGTGGATCCGAGTTCGTCCACGTTCTCTTGCCTCCTCTTGAGAACCTGGCGACCGTCGAAGAAACCGTGGTCCGGGACAAGGCGATCGAAAGTCTTAAGAAGATTGCCGAGAAGCACTCCAGCCAGGCCTTGGAGGACCACTTCATCCCCATGGTCATAAGACTGGCCAAAGGTAAGATTTTTCAGTTTAGTGCGATTCTAATTCTTTCATTTCAGGTGACTGGTTCACCTCCAGAACCTCCGCCTGCGGCCTCTTCAGCGTCGCATATCCGCGCGCTCAAAACAGCACGAAGAACACGCTAATAGAGTAAGTCTTTTCTTTTTCTAGCTTAGTTTCTAATCGTTCCTATTTTCAGAAGATTCCGCGGCCTATGTCGCGATGACACCCCTATGGTCCGCCGAGCGGCCGCCTCAAAACTCGGCGACCTCGCTAAGGTCGTCGAGGAGGACTCGCTCAAGAATGACATCATCCCGATGTTCAGCGACCTCGCTCAGGACGAGCAGGACTCCGTGCGTCTTCTCTCCGTCGAAGCCGGTATTGTCATCGCCGGAATCCTTAGCGACAACACTCAGATGGATCTCATCAAGCCGCTCCTTATCAACCTTATCGAGGACAAGAGCTGGCGCGTCCGCTACATGGTCGCCGAGAAGCTCACCGAGCTCCAGCAGGCCGTCGGATCGGAAATCGCCCTCAACGATCTTGTCCCAGCCTTCAACTCCCTCCTTAAGGACGTCGAGGGCGAGGTTCGAGGAATCGCCGCTGCCAGGATCACGTCGTTCTGCGAGGGACTTCCCGCCAACGGCCGGGAAAAGGCGATCCTGACCAACATGATACCGTTGGTCAAGGATCTCATGGCCGACTCTGTCCAGCACGTGAAGGTCTCCCTGGCCTCGGTTGTCATGGGGCTCGCGCCAGTCCTCGGAAGGGATCTGACGGTGGAGCATCTGCTCCCCGTCTACCTGAGCCTTCTCCGGGACGAGAGCGCCGAAGTCCGCCTCAACATTATCTCGTCCTTGGAGAAGGTCAACGACGTCATCGGAGTCGACCAACTCACCCAGTCGTTGCTCCCGGCCATCGTGGACCTAGCCGAGGACGGAAAATGGCGCGTCCGGCTGGCCATCGTCGAGCACATGCCCCTTCTCGCCCAGCAGCTCGGCCAAGAGTTCTTCGACGACAAGCTTCTGCCCCTCTGCATGGCTTGGCTTACTGACCAAGGTGAGAATTCCCTTCATCCCCTAAGTTTACATTGATCTGTTTTCAGTCTACGCCATCCGTGAAGCCGCCACCGTGATCCTGGAGCAGCTTGTGGAGAAGTTCGGCCAAGACTGGGCTGTGAAGAAGGTGATGCCTAAGGTCGCAGAGCTGGCGAAGGACAACAGCTACTTGCATCGCATTACCTGCCTGTCCTGCTTCAGCACGCTCTCCGGCGCCCTCGGCAAGGACCACACCCTCCGCGAAATCTTCCCCATCGTCTCCGAGATGAGCGGAGACCGCGTTCCCAACGTCCGCTTCAACGCCGCCAAGTCTCTCCTCCATATAGGAAAAGTTCTCGACAGCCAGTAAGTTCTCTAACTACCGTAACCCCTCTCACCCTCCAACCACTTTCAGAAGCCTGAACACCGACTTGAAACCGCTACTAGTGAAGATGCTCGAAGATTCCGAGTTCGACGTTCGATTCTACGCCGAAGAAACCCGTACGGCACTCGGCCTCACGGTGAACTAAGAATCGATGGATCCTATTTATGTTCCTCTTCACGTCCTGATTTCTTGTACATTCGAAGTTCTGTCGTTCCGTGTTGTTCAATTGTCCGTTGACGTAATTTTCAATAAACATTTTTCTATGCATTTCAGTGCCTTTTGGGTGTTTGAGGGACAAAGAGGCAATGGAAGCTCGGAACGGGGAGAAGCAGGCCTTGATTTAGGCCGTTTGGAGGTGCTGGTCAATGTCGATTCGGCGGTCAGATGGACGGCTGGTGTCGCGATGACTTGCGTGTTTCTCAATTTTCGGAGTCCCGATCTTCGGAGAGAGATAATAAATGGTTGGAGAGTGGAGCGAATGGAAACGAGTTGACCGTGCTGTTCGCGGGATGGAAGCGACCGACCGCCCGAGATGCTACAGCAGGGAATGAATGAGCACTTCTCCTCTAACCTTTCGCGTCTAGACACATTCTGAGTCAGTCCGGTCGTCTGTCCACCTCTGGACCTCATTTCCACCAGGAACTCCGAGGGTCGGTCGGTCGGTTCGCCTCCCTCCACCAAACAGTTCCCAGCACAAAACTTGCCGCAACTCCTTGTTTGTTATTCCTTGGGTTCAACGAGGACCGCGAGCGACCGCCAAACAAAGGCGAGAGGATCTTCGACATCGACAAACGACAAACAGTTTTACACGTCGAAAAACGCGTTCGGCCGAATCACGACGGACTAATCCAAAGCAGCTGAAGCGTCTGAAGAGTTTTTACAGCTGTATTCGAGTGATGTGAGGTCATTTGTGCTGTTGAAAACAAAAACAATGTGACGAGAATTGTATCTCGGGTCGGGAATGAGGCGGCGAGTTCCAGCGGATGGTCCTTCAGAAACAGCGGTGATTTCTGAAAAGCGAAGATATATCGGAGGGTGCTAATGAAGTGCGAAGGATTTGTTTGCTTAATTGGCGACGACAAGAGGTGTCAGCAGACGACTGCGCTGTTACAGCGAGGTCACGGTGGTTGGGAATGTAAGCTGGAACAAAAAGAGGCCTTTGGTGGAGCTTTCCTTCTTCTTTGGGTGATTCGCTGAAGGATTCATGAGTTCTTCCATTCGTTTCCTAGTATTCGTCGTTTACGGTCCATCATTCGATGGATTTGCGAAGGTTCATGACTTATGAAGCTGTCCGCAATGGAAAGCCAAAACCTGATACGACCTCGTCCCAAAACTCGGACCTGCAACTTTACTCTTTACTCGAGTGCTCAGATCGCAACTTTGCACCTCACAATTCCTTGCAACGTTTCCCATTCACCGCTGCAATCCCCAACAAAGCCCCTTTTTGTCCCTTTCTGCGTTCGATTCTATGCTCCGCTTCATTCAACCCCAGTTGACCGTCCGATCCCCGCAAAAAATCCTCACGAGGGTCGCCGAGGGGTATTTAAGCGAGGCCCAAGCCGACTTCGACGTCGCTTCGCACTCGTCCGTCCTCCGTCGGTTCAAACAAACTTCGCACGCGTCCTCTCGAGGGTCACTCGCTCGCGGTCCCTTTGTTCGCTTATCGGGACACCTCGGGAATCATTTCCATTCTGTTTTTAGATTAAGAGGGCGATGGAAGGTCGCCTGCTTGCCTCTGTGCT
>KN167265.1:0-15245 GCA_000757745.1 Steinernema scapterisci
AATGCAATCCAAGGCTGTCGCGCGGCTTCCCGGATGCAGAATCTCCACCGTTGCTTGAATACTCGGTTCCCTTTGATATTCGTGCGTGATTTTTGCAAAATTGTCGAGAAAAACTCTAGTTCTAAAAAATTCGAAATTAGGACGAGAATTGGAGAACCTCAAGACTCACTTCTTAATAGCGAGGCTGCTCAATCCAGGCTGAGTAGTAAGAGTATCAGGAATCAGTTGGTGCTTGAGGAGAAAATCAAGGCTGAGTTTTGGGTGATTCAAGGCCGATCTGAGCCTTATCAGGTAGTCCTTGCTCAGTTTCGTCTTCTTAAACCGAGTTCCGAAATACTCTTCCTTCTCCAAATCTTCGATTTCCGCGGATTCCTTTGAAACCACAAAGTAATTCATCTTCTCCGGGGTGAATTCTTCGAGAAACCTTCGGATGAGCTGCGGATCAAACGAAGTCGTGAGTTGATTGCTGTTGACGACCTCGAATGGATACTTTTGAAGATTTCTGGCGAGTTTTACGGCCAGATCCCAATCGCTTTCGGCATTTGAATGTGAATAGAAAAACTTCGAAACTCTCGCAGCTTCTTTAAAGCTCGTTTCGAGGTTATCAGCACTCTTCAATCTTCCGATGAGCTGGAAGAAACTCTCCACGATGTCTTCGACATGGTCTAATCCGTCGGGGGTCAGATCGAACCACACTTCGAAAAAGCCGGGATTTGTTCTACAGCTCATAAAATCTCCTAAAATGCTCGAAACCCAGCCGCGATTAGTGAGGTATTTCCGGAAGCAGTTGCCTTCTTTCAGCCGAATTAGAGTTTCTAAACAATTTATTAGCTTGCGTGTTACTAATGCATAACGAACGCTCACCTATGAATTCGTCAGGCTTGCACTCGTAGAACTGCGAGTAGTCCTCAGTGGCGAAGATAAGCACAAGCCATCGGAGATCCTTGATGGGAACCACGTCAACGCGATGGCCGAGCTCGGCAGGTCCAAAAGGATGTGCATCGGTTGTCTTTCGATCCACGCTGCGAGTAGGAATCCTGGCGAAATCCGATCTCTTCACCATCTTCTCCATTTGCTCCAGAGATTCGTCGTGGATGATACAACACGTGATCAGGTCGGGCGAGTAGTTGGATCTGTGGAACTCAACTAGAGCCTCTCTCAGATTCAGTCCTTTCGACTCCGGAATCTCCTTCAGCGTTCGCTTGTTGCCACACAGGAATTTCCCGAATTCGTGTCCCGGACGAGATATACTTCTGATCAACTGAGAAAGTCGATATAGGTCGTTGCAACTAAGTGATCGGAACTCTGCATCCACAGCTTCTAGCTCTCTTAGAACCGCATCTTCATCAAATATCGGGCTAATGAAGAACTGAAGCATGCGATCCAGACCCTCCTAAACAATGATTCTTATCTGCAGTCGAGTTTCGAAAACGAACCTCCAAGCTACTTGAGGCTATTTCCATCTTGTATAGGGTTTCCTCAGGCGAAGTACAAGCATTACACCGACCATTGTTGGAAGAAACAAATTCCTTGAATTGACTCTCTTTTGAGTATTTCTCGGTTGCCAGAAATACCGAATGCTCGCAGAAGTGCGCCATTCCTGGGAAGTTGTCTGGGTCCATTTGAGATCCTAAAAATCATGACTTAATTCATCTTAAATCAAATTCCAGAACGTTACCTGTTCTGACAGTGAATACAGCCGATGATACCGAAGTTTTGGGGTCCGAAACCAGTAAGATTTTAAGTCCATTCGAGAGCTCGAGTCCTCGATATTCTCCTTTGTCGCTGAATGGTTTCCGAATTTTGTGGATGCGCGTGGCGATGAGTTCTTCAGCACTTGGGAGCATTTCGGAGCTGGGACCCAGCCATGTTCCTAAAAAAATGTATATAACGCGATTCCAATGCAAACTCTTACCGCATTGCCTTCTTCTCGACACAGCGAAAACAGTCGTTATCGCAAAGCCAAATGCTGGTCATGCGACAAGCCAAAAATCCACGGAACTTCGCGGCTTCAGAAGGATCCTCGATAAGTGAGTTTCCGCGGTCGGCGAGGCGAGCATCGGCTTCACCAGTTCACGGACCTGCATCGGACCAGAGCTGAAAACGATATAAAGATCCGCAAGCAGTACCGTTGCTTCAATAATCGACCGAATCGGGCCAAGGAAAGAAGGAAGCAATCGAGGAGAAGATAAGCTACATGCTTCTGATAACTCATTTATCACCACCTCCTAACATAATTCTGAACTAACAACAACTAAATCGAGAACACCTTTTGCAAAACCACGTCCAAGGCGAACTCGGACATTCCCGAGCGGGACAAGGACTTCAACTCATTGATGGACATCTTGTCCACGGTCTTCAAGAGAAGCTTGTTGAACTTGTAGCGGTCGGCCAAAAGGAACTTCTCAGAAAGCGGAATTTCTTCGACATCTGCGTTCTGGAGGAACTCTTCGCAGCGTTGAAGGACCTTCTTGCACTTGAACATGTCGCCCATATACAAAAGCAGACCCGCCGAAATCCCTAAATGGAGTTACATAACCAAAAAAGGAGCAAAAGACCTACTATCAAGCTGCGTAGGAACGTCATGGATGATATACAAGAAGAGGATAAACGATTCGATGAACAAGTCCTTCAACTCGTAAGGGTCTCCCTTTTGCTTCCCGGAGTTCTTCGCGAAGAGGTTGTGGAAGAATGGAGAGTAAAAACTGAGAGTCTGAAATGTTTCAAAGCTTTTGAATGAGAAAGTACGGGTCGGCGCACCTTCTTCGAAAGCCACATCTCTTTGTCGCCAATCTTGAATTTGGCAGCATCCTCCGTGTCCTGGATAAGCGAGTTGTCAGGCTGCGAGAGATCCACGATGGTTGATCTAAAATGCAGGTGAAAGAATGAAATGAAAGGAAATGGTGATGTTTCTTACTCAAGGATCTCAATTTGAATCTGGCCGAAGGACTTCGTGGCACAGACACTTTGCGCACTGGTGTAGGAAGAATCGCTTCGGTGCAAATGGGCTGTTCCGTGCCATCTGTCAAAGTGAAAATTCCACTAAATGCGTAGATTAGGAAAATCATAATAGTAAAACACTTACCACATGGAAGGTTGCTTGCTTGGATCCACTTGAATCCGCAAGATTGAGTGTCCCCCTCGCTAAGCACTGCCAGAGAACGGTGGGGCTATCGCCGAGAGGCGCGCACTTCAGCAGAGTGCATTTTCCAGGACAGGAAACCGAATCACATTCGGAGTTTTCTTTTGCGGTCCTGAAATGCCTCCACGGACACGTTGATAGTAGAAATTCGCACTTACCATTTGAATTCTCCAATTTCGACGGACTTGTTGCAGTCTTTGCCGAACTCGAACTGGATTTTTCCTTTGGAGGTCATCTCTGAAACAAGGCAATCGTTTTGGACAAGTCAAATGTTGGAAAAGACGCGCGCGAGTCACAAGAAAGTCCATCTGAAGAAGTCATTCGGAGAATTTCCAATCGCGTTACGGCGCGGCGAATTTCCTTGAAACACTTCAAATGACAAAACTGACAAAATGATTTCGAAACTATGAACCGAACTCGTGAATCCAACGAAGAGTCCTACGCGGAGTTTCTGTCCGCCTCGAGGTCTCTCGAATCCTTGGACCCAACACGCCGAAAACGTGGGATCGGCGCTGTCGTGAGCATGGCAAGCGGCTCATCCTCTTCTCGTTCTTGGAAGATCTGAAATTTGAATTTCCAGAGCACTGAACGGCCGGACTAGAACCATGAGAACTCAGCCCGGTCGCTACCGTACCCCCAACTCACTCGTCGCCCTTCGGACCTCAGATTTATCAGACTTCTCTAGCAAGTACTCAACCGACAAACTCTAAATTAAGAAGAGAACATATAAAGCTTCTGCAAAACCAAATCCGCAGCGAATTCCGAGAGATCCGACGGCGGCATCAGCTTCAATTCGTCGACGGGAATCCTGTCCACCATGTCCATGAGAAGCTTGTTGAGTTCGAAGCGGTCGGCGAGTCGGAGTTTGTCCAGGAACGGGATATCCTTGACTTTGGCGCTCCGGAGATCCTCTTCACAGTGGTGAAGGACAGCTTTGCACAGGAATCGATCTCCCAGCTTCAGGAGGCATTCCATGAAATCCTCTAAAATGGGATTTATCGGCACGCTGGGATAGAGAACGTACTGTCGTTGATGGTCACTTCGACGTAGTGGATGATGGCCACGAAGCATAAGAACGTCTCCATATCCAGTTCCTTCAATTCGTAGAGATCTTCGGCTTTCTCCTTGAAATCGGTCGTGAAGAGGCTGTTGAAGAACGGGGAATGGCATGCCAGAACCTAAAACATGCCTTCAGAAACGCAGAAACAAATCCTGACCTACCTTCTTGGACAGACAGATCTCATCTGCGCCAATCTTGAACTTCGCGGCTTCAGAAGGATTCTCGATCAGCGAGTTTCCGCGGTCGGCGAGGTCCGTGGCAAACGACCTAAACGCATACATAATTCCAAGAACAAACAATCCAGCCTTACTCAACAATCTCGATATGAACCCATCCGTAAGACCTGAGTTCCTCGTCTTTCACAGCTCTTCGAGCCTTCGTAAACGCGCTATTATCATAGTGCACATGGAATTCCTGGTGCCAGCGGTCGAACCGGAAATTCCACTGAAACAGGAATTAAGAATTGAAGCCTCAAAATCCACTTACGCTGTGAAACGCGGCCTGCTTGGAGCTATCCCTGTTCGTGTTTCGGAACGTTCCCTTGGCCAGGCAGTTCCAGAGCAATGTGGGACTTGGGTCCAAGGGCTCACAGCGGAGAACGGTGCAGCGTTCCCCAGGTCTTACTGAGGAGCATTCGGCAGTTTCATCCACGGTCCTAAAACTTCGAAAATTAAGGAAACCAGATCGAAGCTTACCATCGGTGAATGCCGATCCCCTTGGACTTCTCAGCCTTGGCGCCAAACCTGAAAGTGATGGCTTCCTGAGCGGCCATTTCTGGAACGACTCAAACATAAATGGGACAACAACTTTGCAACATAAGAAGTGAGATAAACAGGAGATCTCGACCATTTCCAAGGCCCAGAATCGACAAGATTACGGCATACATTTAACCAAAAGACATCAACAAAACATGTTCAACTTCTGCAAAACCAGTCCCGACGTGAACTGGGAGAATTCGGCGTTCGGAACCAGCTTCAATTCGTCGACGGAGATCTTCTCTACGGTTTCCATGATGAGCTGGTTCAACTTGAAACGATTCGCTAGGCGCAGTTTCTCGGCAAGCGGAATCTCTTCGATTTCGACGCTCTTGAGATACTCTTCACAGTGGTGCAGGACCAGCTCGCAGCGAAAGAAGTCGGCCAGTTTTAGAAGGTATTTCACGGAGATCTCTGAAGCAAGTTTTGGGGCAAGAATGGGACCGAAGACCTACTGTCGATGGGTAACCGAACGCTATGATTGATGGCCACGAAGTGGATGAACTCCTCCAGTTTCAGATCCTTCAGCTCGTAGAGATCTTCGGCTCGTTCCTTGAAATCCTTCGTGAAGAGGTTATTGAAGAATGGGGAATGACATCCGAGGACCTGGAACAGAACTTGAGAAACCTAGAAATCCATCCTGACTCACCTTCTTCGATAGCCAGATCTCCTCGCCATCAATCTTGACCTTGGCCACGTCAGTTTCGGCCTCGATCAGCGAGTTTTCAGGCTTCGAGAGATCGGCAGAGAAGGATCTAAACAGATTCATGAGCCGAGAATTCACAGAGGTCAGCCCTACTCAACAATCTCGATCTGAACCCAGCCATAGGAGTTCCCGTCAGCGCCTTTTGAAGCCTCATACGCCTTTGAGAACGCTGAGTACTTGTGATGAACGTGGATTTCCTTATGACGCTCGTCGAAGCGGAAATTCCACTGAAAACAGACCTCAGAAATCACGTTTTTATGAACATACTTACGCGCTGAAACGTGGCCAGCTTGGATCTGTTCCTGTTCGAGCAGCAAAACGTTCCCGTGGCCAGGCAGGTCCACAACGAAGTCCGGCTTGGGCGCAAAGGGCTGCAACGAATGATCGTGCAGCGTTCGCCTGAGGTGATCGAAGGGCATTCGGTGGTTTCGTCGGCAGTCCTGAAATGCGATAAACGAGGGAAAGGAGGGATGCCAAGGCTTACCATGTGTAAATGCCGACGTCTTCGGACTTCTTAATTTTCTCGCCAAACTTGAAATTCATCATTTCTTTGGCGGCTACCTGAAACGCGAAATCTCGATCCAAAAACCGACCAAGCCAGATAGTATAGATCAGAGATTCCAACCCATTGAAGCCCAGAACCCCGAAGATTACGGTAACAATTTAACCAACAATGACAACACTAATACGTGTTCATCTTCTGCATAATCAAGTCCGAGGCGAATCGGGAGAAGTCTTCGTGTGGAATCGACTTCAAATCTTCGAGGGGAATCTTGTCCACGACGTCCATGAGGAGCTTGTTCAGCTTGTATCGGTTGGCGAGGCGGAACTTCTCAGCAAGCGGGATATCCTTCTTTCCCACGTTCTGGAGGAATTCTTCGCACTGGTGGAGGACGGTCTTGCATAGAAACAGGTCGCCTAGTTTCAGGAGGTATTCGACGGAATTCTCTAGAACAGATTTCTTGAAATAGGCCAGCAACTGGGGCTGAAGAACTCACTGTCGATGGAGATTCGCATGTCGCTGAGGAGCGCCAGGAAATGCGTGAATTCGTCAATCTTTAGGTCCTTAAGCTCATAAGAGTCCTCTGCCTTCTCCTTGAAATCGCCGGTGAAGAGATTACGAAAGAACGGCGAGCGGCAGCCGAGGTCCTGAAACGGAAATTAAGCCACTCAAAGTCGAGATTCCGACCTACGTTCTTGGATACCCATATCTCCTCGCCGTCGATCTTCAGCTTCGCCGCATCTGAGGACTCTTCGATGAGGAGGTTATGGGGCTTCGAGAGGTCCACTATTGAAGACCTGGAAAGGACGTAATTCACTAGCTAAAGTGCCGAAGAATCTTACTCGACAATTTCCACGTGGATCAGGCCAAAGGCGATTCCACCAGCGCTTTTCACCGCAGTTTGGCTCGCAAAACGGGCCGACTTTCTTTGATGGACGTGGACTTCTTTGTGCCGTCCGTCGAAGCGGTGATTCCACTGAAACAGGAATTAAGAACTGAAACCTGAGAATCCACTTACTCGATGAAACGTCGCTTGCCTGGATTTGTCCTTATTCGTGCTTCGGAAGGAGCCTCTCGCTAGGCATGTCCACAGCAAGGTCCGGCTGGTGTTCACGGGTTCGCATCGGAGAACCGTACATCGTTCTTCTGCGAACATCGAGCAGCACTTGTTGGTTTCATCCGCGGTCCTAAACGAGCGTTATCAGAGAGTTTGGGACGACCGGCGCTCACCATTTCAAGTCGCCGATTACCGCGGATCTGGCGTAATTGGTGCCGAATCCGAAGTCGAATTTCCCTTTGGTAATCATGCCTGAAGCGAGGGGAAATGAAGCCAAATGGTCCACTTAACGGCGGCACGCAACTCTGGAATACAAATTCGTAACAAGGGCGCGGCGAACGTACAGAACCCCAGGTTCAGCGGAGCCCAGAATCAGCAAAAACAGCTTCACCCGTATCAGAAACAACAAAGCCTCCAAATTTCGTAAATTGAAGACCCGAATTTCCCAAGGATTCCTGACTGGAAATCTCTGCGAAAGCGAATTCGCTCCCAACTCGTTGCCGCGCTGTCCCCATTTCAGAATGAAGCCTCGATCAGCCGTCACATGCCTGAAGAACGGCTCGCATTCAACTTGTTTATCAGCAATTCCAACCGGCAACAACTAATACGTATTCAGCTTCTGCAAGATCAAATCCGCGGCCAACTGGGAGAACCCTGAGTGAGGGAGAGGTTTCAAATCGTCGTGCGGAATCTTGTCGATGGTGTCCATGAGGAGCTTGTTGAGCTTGAACCGGTTGGCCAAGCGGAACTTCTCGGCAAGTGGGACGTCCTTAATATCTGCGGTCTGGAGGAAGTCTTCGCAGTCGTGTAGGACTGTCTTGCACATGAAGAGATCAGCTAGCTTCAGAAGGTAGCCCACGGAATCCTCTGAAACGACCATGCATACGATGAACGGATCTCAAGACTTACTATCGATGGGCACGCGGACGTTGTGGATGATGCTGAGGAAGCTGATGAATTCGTCCAACTTGATATCCTTCAGCTCGTATGAATCCTCGATTTTCTCCTTGAAGTCCTTCGTAAAGAGGTTATGAAAGAACGGCGAATGGGCTCCAAGGACCTAAAACAGAACTTCGGAATCCTTAAGACTAGGTATGACTCACCCTCTTCGATAGCCAGATCTCCCGGTCTTCGATCTTGACTTTCACCGCATCTGACGGTTCCTCGATCAGCGGGTTCTCAGGCTTCGACAGGTCCGCAATAAAAGACCTAAAATTGATGTTAATTCACGATCAAAATGTCGATAAATCTTACTCAATAATTTCGACAAAAACCCTGCCATAGGATTTGCTGCCAGTGCCTAATATCACAGCTTGTGCCTTCACATGGGATGAAACACTTCGGTGCACATGGGTTTCTTCGTGCCTTCCGTCGAAGCGAGAATTCCACTAAAAATTGCTAATTATCAAGCATCTATTAATCCACTCACATGGTGAAACGTAGCCTGCAGGGACCGTCCCTCATTGACGCTACGAAGAGATCCTCTTGCCAGGCAATTCCAGAGCAAGGTTGGGCTTTTGTCCAAGGACTCGCAGCGGATAATCGTACAGCATTCACCGTCGGCGATCGAAGAGCACTCGCGGGTTTCATCGACGGTCCTGAAAACGCGTAAAAAGTTGAGTTTAGAATCTGTGCTCACCATTTAAAGCCGCCGATTTCCTCGGAGTTCGTCATCTTCTTCAAAAATCCGAATCCGATTTCTCCCTTCGTGATCATGGCTGAAACGAGCAGAAATGAAGCACATTTGGCGGAGCACAGAATCGGAAAAAACAGCGGAATCTCAATTACACACTCCAAAACGAAAACCGTCATGAGATTTCGCAAATCAGAGGTCGAATTTCATTAGGGTTCCTGAGGGGAAATTCCCAAAAACGGCCAGAATGATCTCACAACCCGGGAACAACTCGTTTATCGGCATCTCCACGCCCAACAATGACTAAAACGTATTCAGCTTCTGCAAGATCAGTTCCGAGGCGAACTGGGAGTACTCGGAGTTCGGGAACAGCTTCAATTCGTCGAGAGGAATCCATTAAGATCTTGTTCTTCTTGTATCGGTTGGCGAGGCGGAACTTGTCCAAAAGCGGGACTTCATCGGCTCCGGCGTGCTGGAGGAAGTCTTCACACTGGATCATAACGGCGTTGCACATAAAGAGGTCGCCGAGCTTGAGAAGGTACTTAACGGAATCCTCTGAAACGGGAGTCTTTAGATGCGAAAAATAAAGCGAAAGACGCACTGTCCATGGGCCAGCGAATGTGGTGAACGATGGCAACGAAGTGGATGAATTCTTCAAACTTCAAACTTATGATCTTATCTCTTCGGCACCGTCCAACCATCCAACCGCTGACTGTCACACAAGGCAAAACGATCAGACCGGAATCAACTCGTTTATCGCCACTTCCACATCAAATCCCAACAACCAAACCGTGTTCATCTTCTGCAAAATCAAATCTGCAGCAAACTGGGAGAACTCGAGATGCGGGAAAAGCTTCAATTCTTCGTGCGGAATCTTGTCAATGATGTCCTGTCCAACTTGAAGCGGTTCGCGAGGTGGAACTTCTCGGCAAGCGGAACACCCGTGCTGGAGGAAGTCTTCGCAGTCGTGAAGGACGGTCTTGCACATGTACAGGTCGCTGAGCTTCAGGAGATGGGCGACGGAATTCTCTGAAACGGATATCGTGAAATAAGGGAAGCGGGGTCGGAAACATACTGTCGATGGAAATTCGGACGTTGTGGATGATGGCGAGAAACGCGATGAATTTTTTGAATCCACGGTTTTTTCACGGATTTTCACGGATCCACGGATTTTTTGAATCCGCGATGAATCCACGGCTTTCTCCTTAAAATCGTCGGTAAATAAACAAGTTGTGGAAGAACGGCGAGTGAAATCCAAGGACCTGAAACAGAAACTGAACGATCCGAAATCACTATTACAACCTACCTTCTTGGACACCCATATTTCCAAGCCGTCAATCTTGATTTTCACAGCGTCTGAGGGATCTTCAATAAGTGCGTTTTTCGGCTTCGATAGGTCCGCAAAGAAGGTCAGGCCGGTTGGCCACCATCAAAGTTCATCATAGCTAGTGCCTTCTTACCCATCGGAAATGCTTAGGTGCACATGGGTTTCTGAGCGCATTCAGCGTGCCTCTTCAGCAACACTTGCCTGGTAAACTTCGAAGACCGCTAATGGCACCATCGAAGTTCAGAAACTAGGCAATAGACCAAGCCGAAGCTCTCATTGAATAGCTTCATCGATTGCTTTTTTGAACGCGATAAAAACATCCGTTGTTTTCATGCGAAGCGCCTCAGTCGCCGTTGTTTGGCGTCCGGTCGGTCTGTGCGGGATCGGAACGCGTCGGCGGTCGTTCGGCGTTTGCCTGTGGGGATCTCGCTGTGGTCGACGGAGAGACACACAAACTTACCGGTCCGCTAAATTTTAAAACGCTTTTTGGGTGATTTGGACCAAAACTAGCTACATAGTTGAATAGTTGGAGACCTCTGGGTTCATTTGGAAATTTGGTGACTCGTTCAGGAACGGGCGACCCCATTCGGACTGAATAATGCGTGTTTAGTTCTTTCCGCGAAATGGGCTTTGGCGTGTATTTGTTTCTTTATTTTCAGGTAATTCATTCCTGTGCCTATTAGTCAACCAAATCGAGATCAGTTTGTAGTTAGAGGTAAGTCGGCGCCACCGATGAGAATATTGAAACTAACTCCTTATCGATAATTCGTTTAGGTTTCTTCAACCAACGCTGATCATGAAACACTCGGCCAATAAACAATGCGCGTTCTACGTGCACGACCTTCTATTCAGGGATGGCGTACAATGTATGTTTGTTTTCTCAAAACCGTGTAATACGCTTGTTTGGTTTCAGTCCGAACATCGAAAAAACTAACGCCTTTGAAAATGTGAAAATCCGCCGTGTCATGGGACGAAGCAAGAGGGTAATGCATATATTTCTTTGATTTTCGGCTAACGCGCTGTCAGTTTAGGCAACAATCGGCCCTGTGCCCAACGTGACGGTTCTGTTCAAGGCGGCGAAAGTCAAGGTAACCAAGGTGGCTCTCAAGGAAGTCATCGAGGAGATCCTTGCCAGGTTCGAGGACGAGGAGCGACGAGCTTTGCCACGAGGTCCAGGTCAAGCAGCTCCGGCGTTACAACGACGCCGAGGACTCCAGCTCCAGCAGCAGGGAAGTTGCCTAAGAAGAGTGTGTGAGGTGCCCGGTCCACCTCGCTGTTAAAAGTAACCGGTACAAAAAACAATAAAAATTTTTAAGGAATTTGTTGTTGACGAACTCTGGGAAGTGACACAAATGCAGGCCGGGTGGCCCGCGCACAGCGTAAGGGTTTTTGAACTTTTGAACAGCAAGTACGCAAAGTTTTTAGGAACGTTTAGGACTTTTAACTCAAGCAACTCAAGGGGCTTTTATAGTCTTTCACAGACAAGGCTCAAGCGCCACATGAAAGGACCAGGCAAATCGTCAAGTTTTCGCAGGTCGAAGCCTGTTTGAAATACAAACCTTGAAAACTAACAGTTCCCCCGGCGCTCAGGAATTAGGCGAGCGTAGTACCCAAGCCCTCATTGAATAGCTTCATCGATTTTTTTGAACGCGATGAAAAAATCTGTTGTTTTCGAGCGAGCCGTTGTGTCGTCGCTTGGCGCCAGGCGAGTCGGTGCGGGAACGGAACGCCTCGGCTGCCGCGCGGTGTTCGCCTGTGGGAATCTTGCTGCGGTCGACGCACAGACTCACAAACTTACTCGTTTGTTGGATTTTTTGTTGGTTTTGTCTTTTTTGGGTGATTTAAAGCAAAAAACTTGTTGAATTCCCTTCTTTGCTAAACGTCGAGTATCATTCTTACTGAATGTGTTTGCGTCAAGTTGTTTTTAGCGGTTTTGAGCTTTTTTAAGCTGGCTTAAATTCTGCCAGCGTTAGTCGAAAGGATCGTTATGGAGACTAGCAAACTTGTGTTGGAAACTCAGCGTTGGGGATCCGTGGGCCTATTCGGAGACAGGGGAATAGCTCGGGAACGAGCGACTACATTTGGGACTCGATGTTCGTGTTTGATGTTGCTGTTTCCGTGAGAAAGACTCCGAAGTGAATCATTTTTAAGCTACTCATTTTAGGTAATTGATTCCTGTATCTATCAGTCGACTTAATTTGAGATCAGTTTGTAATTAAAGGTAAGTTCTGATTTTCTGGTTTCTGGTTTCTTCTGGTTTTGTTTATGTTATTTATGTTTTTATGCACATATGTTAATTCATATTAGTCAGGTCTGGGTTGACAGTAAAAATTGTCTCTGTCACCAGTCAAGCTACTTCCCAAAAGATCCAAAAGCTGTTTCGAACAACCATTATTACGTTTGTTCTGTCTTCTAAGTTTAGTGGACGTTTCATTTGGCTTCGTTTTTTTCTTTTTTTAGTTACTGCAAACAAACTCACGAAACTGGTGCCGGGCAGATGGGCAAATGATGCGAGAGAAATCGGTTCTCGGCTAGTTCCGTGCGCTTTAGAACAGACGTTCCCAGGGTGTGACTGGAGTAGAGAACGCCTAGTGAAAGAACACCCATTAAACTGCTTTCAGGAAGCACGACTCGCGTTTCACTTGTGCAAAGGAGTCGTTTTTGTTTTTACGTTCTGTGTTTATGTTTTGTATGTTTTTTTTCACGATTTTATAAGGGATGTTAGAGACATTGACCAGCGTCAGCTTTGCTTAAAACCACCGGAAATTTCAATCAAACGTTATTGAGTGTTGTTTCTTTACTTTCATAAGCAACTGAACTGTAAAATATTAGTTTTAGCATGCTTCTGCTCGTTCTGCTGTCCTTGGGCTCCTACGCGTGGTCGCTTAAAACCACAGAGTGGCGTGCTGAACAGTGCGTCCACGACGTTTTTCAAATTGGGTCGTATAATCAGCCGAAGGCATTAGAGTGGAACATGCGCTTCAACTTCTCACAAAAGTAATTTTTTTAATTTACAAATTAAACCAATTAAAGCGTTTTAGCCAAAATTCGATAATATCGGATTATGAACGTCTCAAACGCGCTCGAACTTCGATTACAGTTCCAAATCCCACAAAAGCGAAAGTGGTAGTGATTGTTCATGGATTCAATCCTTATCACGCGGAAGTTGACTGGATGCAAGAAATGAAAAACGAGTTTCTTCTTAGGGTACGGCTCGTTAATTTTGAACCACATCCTAATCATAATCTTTTAAGGCGTTCCAACATTTTCCGTTTGCACAAAACGCCAAAAAATGGGAGAAGTTCTTGCCACCCTGGTCAATGCCTTGAACGAACGTCACAGTATTTCTGGAACAAATGTTCATTTGGTCGGATTCAGTCTGGGCGCGCACGTAGCTGGCTTTGCTGGACGATTTCTAAAACACACGGAGAACAAGATCGGAATAATCTATGGTAGTTTTGAAATTAAGGCTGCAAAACCACGAAAGTCGTGTAAGATTCAATTATGTAATTGGTATGCGGACAAAAGTATGCGCTTTTAGGCTTGGATCCATCAAAAGAAGGGGTTGTCGATGCAAAACCTGCGTTGTTACCTCTTAATTCGACTGACGCCAAATTTGTTACTGACATACATACCTGCACGTAAGAAATTAACAGTTAATATTTTAAGCCTTTAAGCATCTTACTTTAGGCAATTCGCAAGCTGGTCAAGACCAATGGGCCACAGAGATCTGTACATTAATGGAGGTGTTCTACAACCACATTGTCGGACGCTTCCTGTAGATGACAGGGAAATAAACAAAGGTTTAGAAGATCGCGGATGTAAGTTTATTAGATTGTTTGATGGTGCAAAAATGTCAGTTAAATGTTAAAAAATATGTTAAAAACAGCTGTGCTTTATCAGTTTTGCTTTTTAGATAGCGGAAATTGGGCCTGTAGTCACGATGCGCCAGTGACATCTTCACTGAGTCAATTACATTATTAGTCAATTACTGAGTCAATGAAGGTGACTGGAAGATTGGTGGAAACGGTTGGCACCTATGAAATTCATTGTTTGCACGCCCGCTCGGTTGGTTTGGATATCTGACACTTTTACCGTAAAACAAAGAATTTAGCGATCAGCGATAAGGATGTTGAAACCAACATAATACTTATCGATAATTCACGTACGGCATCATCATCGACTCGGAGATAGCCGACCAGATCAAAGAGCTTTGCCGTCATCGCGAAGCTGCCTGCCTGATGAAAGTTAGGCACGTGATGGGTCGGAGCAAAAGGGTAATGCATATGTTTCTTTGCTTTTCGGCTAACGCGATGTCAGTTTAGGCAACAATCGGTCCTGTCTTCGACGTGACGGTTCGTGACGGTTCTGTGACGGTTCCGACGTCAGTTCTTTGTGTGACGACCTTATTGAAGAAGATGAGCTTATGTGGATTAGCGATGATGAGAAAGTGCTGTCACGTGACTTTATAATACGAGACGATGAGATGGATAACGGGCTGGTAAGCGAAGACAAAATAAGTGAGATAAGTGTTTTCAGTAATTTGTAATATGTTGTTAACAATAAAATTTGGCGGTTGATACAAAATTGGCGGTTAATTGAATTGGCGGTTGAGTCGGCACACCGATACGTTGAAAGAACCAACGCCTGCCTGGTAAAAGTCCGCCGTGTCATGGGACGAAGCAAGAGGGTAACGCACATGTTTCTTCGCCTTTCGGCTAACGCGCTTTTAGTTTAGGCCACAATCGGTCTTGTCCCTGACGTAGGGGTACTCTTCTGGGAGGCAAGAGCCAGGGTGATTAAGATGGCCTTGAGAGAGATCGTCGAGGAAATGCTCGCCGGAAAGGACAAAGAGAAAGACGAGCGTGACGAGCAACTTGACGACTCCAGCTCCAGAACTTGCGCGAGCGCGAAGTCGAAGATCAATAACCGAAACTGGAATCTTTGAAGGACCAGTTGGAAGCAGACTTGGGCTACCACTTCCGTGCCTAAGGAACGTGTGAAAGGTGCCCGGTCCACCACGTTATGTTTAAAGTCACCGGAATTAAAAAAATATATTTTTT